>BDDC01000319.1:50210-66190 GCA_001662425.1 Chlamydomonas sphaeroides
TAAGCGCTGGGCTCTGTTAAGCGGGGGCGCATGCCGAAGTGCGGTGGGGGGGCGGGCCGGGGGGCGGGCCGGGGCGCGGGGATGCGCGTGGCGTAGACCTGGTGGCGGTCGGAAGGGGGGCAGGGCCTAGCGGGGGGGGGGGCATAACCACCGTCTGAGTGGGGTCGCGGACCCCAGGGGTTGCGGGTGGGTCGGGGACCAGCGTGGGACGGGAGCGTGGGTAGGCGCAGGGCCGTCCAAGCTGACGCGCAGTGCGCCCCTTGGTGCTGTGGCGCGGCAGGAGTGGGAGCGCCGCCGCCGGCCCCCCAGGCAGCGCCGCACCAGCCGCCCTGCCCGGCACCTGGCCCCCTCACGCCAGCCCCTGCGTGCAGCCCCCCCACCTGCTCCCGCCGCGTGCGCCGCTTGCCTTGCGCCCTACATGCATGCCGTGAAGAGCAGCCGGGCGGCGGTGGTAGTTCAGGGGGAGGGGACGGGCCGTGAAGGGCGCACGGGCGGTGGCGAGTGGCGCGGCGGCATGCCGTACGGGCCACACGGGCGGCGGGAGAGTTACGGGGGCGGGGCACGGCGGCACGGGGTCGCGCGCGCGGGCGTGCAACCGAGCGCCGCGCCGCGCCGGCGCCTGGGCTCAGGGAAGAGCCCCACACAGCCGCCCCCAGCACACACAGGGGGCCTGTCAGCAAGCCCCCGAACGCAGTGAGTGGCCCCATTATTATGCTACAGTTATCGTTGCGCCTCATTGCGCCCCAGGGGGTGTTGCACCTGGAGCCCTGCCAGCATGCCCGCGAGCCCGTGTGCGCCCCCAGCGACGCGGCCGTGTGGCCCTAGGCACGGCCGTGCGGCCCAACGTGCGGCCTCGCGACTGGGCAGCCCGCATCGTGCGTTGCGCGCTGCTGTGGTGCGGCCTCTGCCGATGCAAGCACGTGCGACCTCACCCGCCCGCTCCTGCGCCATCGGCCGCGGTGGGGCCCGGCTGTGCAGGCGTGTGCTCGAAGACGCCCTCCTCGAAGGCATCTAGCGCCACGCGCAGCGCGGCCGTGGACGCGGCATCCACGTCCTCGACGCCCTGCAGCAGGGGGGTGCAAGGAGAAGGGGGGCCACAGGATTGGTATAATCGGCGGTAGTGGAGAGCGTGCGGGGCGAGCGATGCCTGGAGCTGAGCCCGCGTGGCGCAGGGGTTAGCTGTTGCGCAGGGGTGCGGGTGGGGAAGGGGGGTGGGCTTGGCAAACCCGGGGTCTCCGTAGCGGGCGTACCGGGAACAGGTCATCGCACGCCGAGTTGACGGTGATGTCTGTGAAGGCCACGCTGCCGCGTCCGAAGCCTAGCATGTTCATCACAAGACCTTGTCGCTGAACGACTTCCTTAGGCTGAAAACAGCTCTCTACGGCCCCAGAGTAGTCGCATTTGGCATGCGGGCTTACATGGCGACGCAAGGACGCAAAGCTGGTGCGACAGAACGCTTCGCGAAGACCGTGGACCAAGAGCTATAGAGCAGAGCAATATAACACTGAGCCCCGAGTTATGCGTATGAGCACAGAGTAAAACAGTGACAAGCAGGCGCGATGCGGGGATCGGCGACTCACTCGCAGTTATGGTACTCGCAGATGAACTAGACATTAATTATCAACCACTAACAACAGCAAGATCACGCGCTTCGTAAGGCCTTTTGCGATGCACTAGGTCTTCAGTTGGCAGCTGTCTCGGCAAGCGCTGCGAGCGCCCCTGCTAAAGGTGGATCACCTAGACGGCGCATCGTGTCACACGTCGCAGCCTCAAGCTGCAGGAAGCAGCACCGGCCGGCGACATGGCTAAGATCGCCTTGGCCCCGCCGACGCGCGCTCGTAACCCCGGGCGCCTGGCCGCGCTGCTGCCCCTCCTCGCGCTCCTAGCTTGCGCAACACCTGCAACAGCTGCCTCTGCTGCATCAGCAACTGGCGCCTCTGCCGGCGCCCCCGCAGCAGCACCGGGCGCCGCGGCGCCATCCTCGGCGTCGCCAGCAACGGCCCTGCCTACTGCCGCAGCAACCGTGCCCGCCCCCGCTGCCACGGCCCTCGCACCCGTCCTTTCCTTCCCGCCGCCCGCCGCCGCCGCCGCCTGCCCCTCCTTCGCTCGCTACGCCCGACTGCACGCCGCCGCCCTGGGCCGCCCGCACCGCCTACCGGGCCACCTAGGCCTCGGCGCCGCCGCCGCCGCCGGCAACCCGTCCGCAACCCACCGCACCCAGCGGCGGCGGCAGCTCCTGACGGCGCCGCTGCCTTCCGGCGCCGACGACGCCGACGACGCCGACGAGCCCGTGCACGGCCGCAGCCTTCGTCGCCGCCGCCGGCCACCGCCGGCTCGCGGCGGCGCCGCCGGGCCGCTGCCGCGGGCGCGGGCGCGCTGGGTACTGACGTCGGACCCCGACGGCATCGCGGACCGCCTGGTCAACGCGGTGTCGGCCTTCTACTATGCGCTGCTCACGGACCGCGTGCTGTGCATCCAGCCCGCGCACCCGGGGCAGCCGGGGCTGCAGGTGTGCGACGTCTGGCTTGGGGCAGCCCTGGGCGCGAGGCATACCCTGGTCGCGAGGCATGCCCAGGGCGCCAGGGTCCCAATGCACCAACACGGTGCCTGAAAGCCAACATTTCTGATTGGAATCATCCTGATGAGTTGATTTGACGACGTATTTGATAGAGTGGAAGGTGGCCGCGATGTGCCGCGGCGCCCGGCCCTCCGCTCTGCACCACCACCAGCATCACCATTACCACCGCCGCCTGAAGGGGGCCTGCTCGGGCTGCTCTTCTGTTGTAGAGCTCTATGCAAGATGGCGCACGCCGAGCGCAACGCTGCCCACGATCCGCCACAACCGCCACCGCCACCACCGCCACCACCACCGCGCCCTCGCCTACCCGCAGGAGGCCTACTCGGCGCCCCACATCGACTGGACCTGCGGCGGCCTGGGGCCGGCACGCAACAGCAGCAGGGGCCTCTTTCTAAACCAGGCAGGACCTGCTGCGCCGCCACAGGCTGGGCTGAGGGTGCAATATGGGGGGGTTTGCATGCCATTCCTTGAACCAGCTGCGCGCGGAAGGGTTTGCATGCCATTCCTTGAATCAGTTGCGCGCGGAAGGGTTTGCATGCCATTCCTTGAACCAGCTGCACGCGGAAGCGCACCCAACAAGCGTTGCCCTCCTCACCCGGCATGCGGCTGGGTGTAGTAAAATGGAGCGCGGCGCAGGGACGCGCGCCATACGGTAGTCCCCTCGCATCGCAGGACTACCGGATGCGTGCAAGCACTGTGCATGCATCACCGTATTGAATGTCGAGTATGTGGGATGTACGTAGCGAGCGTGCGCGTGTGTGTGCTGCAGGACGGCGGGCTGGACATGGACGTGCTGGTGGAGGCGGCGGAGGCGGGGCAGGCGCAGGAGGAGGCGGAGGAGGCGGCGCTGGCGGCGGCCGAGGCCGAGGCGGCGGCGGCGGCGACCTACGACGGGCCGCTGCCGGCGGCCGCCGCCGCCGACGTGCTCGCCGCCGCGGCGGCCGCTGGCGGCAACGCGACGGATCAGGTCGCCGTATGGAACCCCACAGCCGACGGTGAGTGCGCTCCTCCGGTCCCACCCCCAGACACATGCAAGGACCCTCCCGCCCCCGGACCTGCAGCCGAGGTTCCCAGCGAAACAACCGCGCATGCTCAAGGACGGCTGCCGCCCCGCTCTGCGCCTCGCCCGTCAAACCCCACCCCCAGACACGTGGATGGACCCCGTCATGCCCGTCTACACGCTCTTCGGCCGCTCCGACCTGCGGGCTCTGGGCCCCCACGCCGCGGCCGTGGTGGTGCTGCGGATCCACCGCGGCATCTCCGTGGTGCTGTTCCACAATCCGCACCACAGGCAGGAGGTGCGCATCGGGGGGTCGTGGACAGGGCGGCACAGGGCTCTTGGTCAAAGTTTCGGGCCGGGCGCAATCCGGTCGACTTCCTCCGGAGGTTCCCCTGGTCGCTATGGCCGCTGGCTGTAGTGGGTCGCGCTCCTCCAAGGTGGGCATGCATTCCCCCGTCGTGCGCCTGACCTCTGACATGGCTCATCAAGCCGCGCAACAACACAACACGCCGCACTCCGCAGCGTGGCAACCCCTCCCTCCCGCCGCCTGCCTCGCCTTTCCTGGCCTGCAGCTCGTGACGATGGGCCTGCGCCCCGACACCACGCGCACAAACTGCACGAACCAGAGCGCCAGGCCCGCGGCATGCCTCCCCACTGCGCCCTGCCCCTCCCTTCCGCCCTCCCTTGCAGCTCGAGGCGATGGGCCTGCGCCCGGACACCGCCTTCGGCTGCGCAATGCAGTTCCTGTTCGGTGTGGGGCACGCCACCCGGGGCCTGGCGGCGCAGGGCGTGCTGGCGGCGGCGGCGGCGGCCGCACCCGCGCCGGGGCCGGCGGCGGCGACGCCGCCGGTGGGGATCAGGTGAGCCGCAACGGCTGCCCGGTCGCGGCCAGTGGCGCATGGGGGGCCGCATGGCTGCTGCCGGGAGGAGTGTCGGGGCGCTCTGGTGGCCAGGGCCGCGTGGGCCGGAGGTGGGGCGAGGCAGGCTCGGGGGCTGACAGGCGCCCCTGCTGTGACCTGGCTCCGTCGGGTTTGTGACAGGGGCTAGTCACGGGTTGGTGGCAGGGATGGCTGCCGAGTTGGGAAGAACAGACTGCCTGATGAGCAGGCTCACCCAGATCGGACAGATCCCAATGCTGTGCCCATACAACCCACATTCCACACTACCAAAGGGGCGCAGCACAGACACGGGCGCGGGGGCACCCAGGCACCCCCGCATGCCCTGACGCCCGCCCCGTGCCGGTCCCTTCGGCCCGTGGATCCAGGTCGCCCATGCATGACATCATGATCGACGAGGGCGCGATCAAGATCGGGATCCAGATCCGGCTGGGCGACGCGAGCATCCTGGCGCAGCTGCAGGCCGCCAACGGATCCGAGACTGGCGTGGTGAGGAGCCATCTGGATCAGCGACCAGCGCCAAGGGATGGTTCTTGCTGCTACCGTTGATCCCCTATCGTCAACAGTGCTGGCCGCGTTTGCTGCCCCGGTCTTCACCCTGTCTTTGCAACGTTTGCTTGCCGCGCTTTGGCCCTCCCTTTCCCGCACACTCTGGTCGCAACCCGATGCGGACGTTGCCGTGGTGCCGATGAGCCCCTGCGCCCCCCTGCGCCCCCTGATCCACCCCCCCTCCTCGCCAGCCGGTGGGCCTGGCTCCGGCTCAGGCCGCCGTGGTCAACGGCTACTTTGACTGCGCCGCGGCGCTCGCGGCCGACGTGCTAAAGCACAGCGGGCCCGCCGAGGGCGGCGGCAACGCAGGTGCGCAGGTGCTGGTGCTGGCGCTGGATTGTGCCCGAAACGGGGCGATGCGCGGCGCGGTGCGCCAGCCGGGCCCACAGCTGAAGCGAATTGCTGCCCTGGTGCCTGGTGGGAGGAGGATCGCCGACACGCGACAGGCCGCCGCTCTCGCATCGCTGCGGCTCGCTATGCGCTTCATCCCGGACTGCCCGGCCTTGGTGGCACACCCTGTCACAACGCCCTGCCACCCAGCGCTCGCTGCTGCTCTCTCGCTGCCCATGCACCTCCCTGACAGCAGCCCCGGGCGGCGACGCTCCGCTGGCGGGGCCTCCGCTGCGGCTGTACTTTTACGTCATGACCGACACCCTGGCGGTGCGGCAGGCGGCACGAGAGAGGTGCGACGATTGTTACACCGGCAGGCAGTTAGCTTGTACGTGATGTATCATGAGTGGTCGAGCTACTAGCTCGATACCACATCCACGCCATGGCTGATGCGCTGGCAGGCGGTACGGGTGAGGCGAGTGACGTGACAAAACGTGTCCGCAGCACGGCACGGCCAGAGGGGCGGCGGGCCAGTTGCAGTTGTGACACGAGGGCGGGCCGCGTGCCCCGTGCCCTCCCAACATGCGGAGGCGAGGGCGTGGCCGGCCCGGCCGGACCCCACGTGCTGCCTGTCGTGCCTCCTCTGCCAGCAAACGCCCACCCCGGCACATGCCCAACCATGCGCTGTGCTGTGCTGTGATGTGATGTGATGTGCTGTGCTGTAGGCCCGCGGCCCGTGCCCGTGCTTTGCTGCAGGCGCACCCCGCCCTCCCGCTCCCCCTCCCCCTCCCTCGGGCCAGCGCGGGCCAACGCCTGCTGGCCCAGGCGCTGCCCGGCGTCCGGGGTCTGTTGCGTGTGACCCGCGCTGCTCCGCGCCGCGCTCCCCCCCTCCCCCTCCCTCGGGCCAGCGCGAGCAGGCGCCTGCTGGCCCGTTGCTCAGCGCCGCTCTCCCGGCCTCCCCGCTCCCCCCCTCTGCATGCCGCAGGTTCGGGCCGGCGCTGCTGGACCTGCCGCTGCCCGCGGTGCAGTTCTACAAGCACGTGACGGCCGAGGGCCTGCGCGCCACCGTGCTGGAGCACTGGTGCGGCGCGCGGACTGCACAGTTGCACGCTGCTGAACTAACATGGCAAACATGTACCGTACATTAGATACGTACGCACTGCCGACATACATGCAATGGTATGCGCGTCACCGTGCTGGAGCACTGGTGCGGCGCGCGGGCGGGTGTGCACCCAGCCGCCTATTGCCGCACCTTTCCACACACAGCGATTTTCCCACCCGCATGTCACGCTTCGTGCCACACATGCCGCAGCCGTGTCCCCATTGTGTCGATCCCCCTCTCTCGCACCCTTGCCTCCGCCTCAGGTACTTTTCGCGCTGCCACCACGCCGTCATCACCTCCCACTCCGGCATGGGCCGCACCGCCGCATTTGCGTCGCTGCGGCCGGGCCCCAGCTTGTTCAGCATGGACGTGGACAGCGGCGGCCGCATAGAGGGCCGAGCCTGCCGCCTGGCCTCGTCGGACCGGCCGCTCGACGTGTACGGCACCTGGTCCGGTGTTTAAGGTGTACGGCACGTGGTCGGGCGTGTGAGGCGTACGGCGCCCGGTCGGACGTACGTGTGAGGTCCGGAGCGGCGTGACGTGGCGTGATCGGCGCAGGCCGGTGGTGACTCATCCAAAAACGCGACGACAAGACGCATCGGGTCGTGGCCGGGGCGCGGAGGCCGGGCCGGAGGTGGCCGGGCCGGAGTTGGTGGGGGGCGTGTGACGGCCCAGCTCTCCGTCGGTGCTGCCGAGGCCCTGCGTCCTGCATCCCACGGTGGGCTCCGGGGCCGGGGCGGAAGGCAGGCCGCCACGCCGCCACGTCTTGCAGCCTGGGCCGGCGAATGGCGACGCGCGCGGTTGGGGCGGGTGTTGGGTGGCTCGCACGCTGGGAACGGGCGCAGGAGACAGCCCGTGGATGTCAGGTGTGCTGTCACCACCACGGCTGAGTTGCTTGGATGGCTCGCACGCTGGGAGCGGACCCCTGCGGCCGCACGGCTGCTCAACCGCAATGACGGAGGCGCGCTGGGTAGCTTTCTTGCTGAGGGTGTGGGTGCCGTAGCTGGAACCCTGCTGTGCGGCGCGTGCGGCCACAGCGGAGCAAGCACATGCAGCGGCAGAGCGCTAGAGGGGCGTACGTTGTACTGCTGCCGTGTGGATTGAGCGGAGGCCAGACCGTATCAGGCCCATCTGGCTTTTTGTGATTGACATTTGAGCGGAGGAGGGTTGGAGGGGTATACGATGTACCCCTGGCGTGTGGATTGAGCGCATACCACGCCGTATCAGACCGATCGTGGTGCTGTGGTCCCCTCCAGACCGACAACAGCAACGCAACGCCCAGGCAGGAGGCCAGGCCAGCGAGCGAGAAGCGTGACAGCAAAGCACAGCTGGTCCGGCGGGTTGAAAGGGCTCGGCACATGCTGTCGTATCGTCGCCGTACTCGTGCCGTACGTTTACCGTACTTTACAAAGGGCCAAGGGCTGCCTCAGTGAGGCCTCCCCCGCCCACCACACGGCGCCCGCCGGCACGCCGCTGCCTTGCCGTGAACATTTCGTTCGCACTCTAGGTGACACACACCTAGCGCGACGTGATGAAGAGGTAAGCCCACACGCCACCGCACCAATCCCCCTGACACCAATGTGGTGTGGGGGCTGGCACTCTACGGGCCCGCCGCCGCGTGTTCGAGTGTTGCACCGACTGCCACGACCGCCGAGTGCACAGTGACAACTATGTCCCCATAGGAATGGGAGAAGGGCCGGCCCCCGGCTCATCATGCCACCCTCTCAACCTCCCCAGCTGCGCATGGGTGCATGGCTCGCCCCAAAAAGAGGCCACCCTGGCCAGACGCAAACAGTCGGTCATTATGCGGTTGTCGCCGGGGTATTTTAGGGGTCTCGGGCACACCGACATCCGACACCCTCTAAACCAGCGCCAAACGGGGCTCCTACAGGGCTCCGCCCCGCTAGCCGCTGCGTGGCGGGGGCTACGCCACCAAAAAGACCTAGGTGTCCCGTGTTGCCGTCGGCGCGCAAGCGCAGCCGCGAGCAACGTCGCAAGCAGGGATTGGGTTCGCAACGTTCCATCGTCGGGGCGCCGGTAGCCAGCGCCAACGCCATCGAGGTACATCGCACACTGGCTGCTGCTGGCACGCCACATTAAGGCGCTTCCATGCCGCCGTGGCCAGCGCAATCAAGGCACATATCACCCTGTGCTGCTGTTGCTGCAACGCTGCCATACGACGCATCCACGCCGCGGCGGCACCGCGACCGCTCAAACCGCCGCAGCCAGCAGCAGCGGCGCCCGTGGCCCGCCCTTGCCGGGCGGCCGGCCTCGCCGCCTGGGCGGCTCGGCCGCGACCGAGCCCTCCTGCAGGCCCTGCTGCAGCAGCTGCGACGCCGCCGGCCCCGGCTCGGGTGCCTGCTCCACCGCTACCGCCAGCGCCGTGGCTCCCAGCCCGGCGCCGCTGCCGCGCTGCCGCCCGGGGCGCCTCTGCACCCCCGGCTCCAGCTCCGGCTCCGCCGCTGGCCCCGCGGCCCCTGCCCTTGCGCCGCTGCCGCGCGGCCGGCCCGGGCCCCTCCGCATTTGCGGCTCCGGCCCGGGCTCCGCCGCTGCCACCGGCCCCGTGGCTCTTGGCCCTGCGCCGCTGCCGCGCGGCCGGCCCGGACGCCGCCGCACCCCCGGCTCCAGCCCCGCGGCTGCCGCCGGCTCCGCGGGCTCGGATCCTTGGTCGCGGCTCCGCCGCTGCGCGCGGCCGCGCCGCCGGCTGCCCTCCGGCGCATCAGCTGCCTCGCCAGCATCCCCACCGCCCTGCTGCCGCTCGCCGACCGGCCGCCGCCGCCCCGACCCCACGTTTGCGCGCCGCCCGCCGGCCCCGCCTGCGCCGCCGCGCGCCCGCGACCCAAACAGCAGCACCACCAGCGACGCCGGCGGCGTCGCCGCGCCCGCTGCCTCCGCCGCCGCCACGGCCTCCGCCGCTGCCCGGACCGCCTCGTAGCGGCCGGCGGCGAGGCACAGCCACAGCGCCTTGGACGCCGGCGGCGTCGCCGCCAGCTGCGCCGCCATCGCCGCCGACGGCGCCGCCGCCGCCGCCAGGGCCTGGGCCTTGGCGCGGATGGTGTCGGCGGCCAGCGTCAGCAGCTGCGGCGTGGAGCACAGCACGGACCGCAGCTCCGCCGTCCGGTGGGGCCCCTCCAGACCCAGCACCGCCGCCACCACCGCCACCTTTGCCTCCACGCTGTCCGGCGCCAGCGTCAGCAGGTTGGGCTGGCGGAGCACGATCGCCGCCAGCACCGCGCAGGACGAGCCGGCGGCGGCGGCGGCAGAGTCCGAGCCTGCGGTCTCGTGGCGGCCCGCAGAAACGCTGGGGCTGCTGGGCGGTGGCGGTGGCGGGCAGGGGCTGGAGCCGGGCTCCGCGAGCCCCAGCGCAGCGGCGGTGCGGGCCAGGCGGTCTCGCAGCGCCTCCTGGCTCAGCATCAGCAGGCCGGGCTGCCGCAGCAGCAGCGGCTGCACTCGCTGCGAGGGAGGAGGAGCACGGGGATGGGGTCGGGATGGGCGGGTTCGCGGCGGCAGGCCGGCGGCAGGAGGGCTCCCGGCCGGGGCGCGACGGCGGCCGCGGCGGCAGGTGCACACTTCCTCTGGCGGTGCGCCCGCCCGCAGCCCAGGGCTACTGGAACAAGCTCCGGGGGTGGGTGGCCGAGGTGGCCGCAGTCTGCGCCAGTGCGACCGCCCACCCGCCCGCCCGCAGCCGTGCCTCCGCGGCGCCCCACCCACCCACCCGCAGAGGCAGGCCGAGCAGCCCCGCCAGGTGCCGCAGGTTGGCTTCCAGGGTGGAGGGGAAGTAGCCCAGCAGCCCAGGCTGCCGCCCCACGGCAGCCAGCACCCGGCTGGCGGGCGCGCCGCCTGCGGATGGCGGCGGGTGGTGGCGGGGGCAGCGAAGGACACATGCGGAGTGCTTTGGCAGGTGGCGGCGGCCAGCCGGGCAGGGCTGGTTGGGCGGACGGGCGAGCGCGCCCGGTGGGGCGAGCGTGGGCGGAGGCGGCATGGCAAGCGAGGGTCGTGGGGCGTGCCGACGTCCGCTCCGCCGCGCCCCGGCGGCGCCGCTCACCTGCCAGCACCGACAGGTCGCGCAGCCGGCCCTGCAGCGCGCCGCGCGTGTTGTGCAATAGGCGGGGCGCGCGGATTATGAGCTTGACGGCCTGGAAGGGGGCGGGGGAGGGGAGGGCGAGGGCATGGCGAGCGGTTGTGGATGGCAGGCACCATCGCTGGCGTGGCCAGCGGCTGCCTGGCAGGCGTGGGTACATGAAAAGGGCTGCAGCGTGTGCTCCCTGGTGCCCCCGCGCCAGGCCGCGGCTCATGCGCACACCACACGGCACATGACGTGGCATCCCGTGACGTTCCTATGACGTGCCACATGTAACAACATGTCGCATGTGCCGTCCGCACCTGGTCATGGCTCATGCCCAGCACACGTCAGCACCACACGACATAAGACATTACAATTACCCTACCATGATGTTTACATGGCATTACGTTGACGTGTCGCATTCAATTCCACGCGCCGTCCGCACCTGGTCATGGCTCATGCCAAGCAGGCAGCGCAGCGCCTCAAAATTGCCCCACAGCGTCAGCGGCGCCATGGGCAGCAGCATCGGCGCGCGCGCCAGCAGGCTGGGTAGCTCCTCCTCCGAGGGCAGCAGCCCCACGAGCGTGTCTGTTTGGCGGGCGGGCCGGCGAGCGAGGGGTCCACGCAGGTCGCTACCCGCATGCTACAGCTGTGCTGATAGCCGCAGGCATTGCAGCAGGCATGGCGGCCGCATGGGCCGGCGCGCGGAGGCAGGCAGCCGGGCCGCGTGCTCGCAGGGAGGGCAGCAGGCCGGCCGGCCAGGGCGTCCATGGCGGGGTGTGTGCGGCAAGGGGGACCACTTGGGGTACCCCGGGAGGGCAGGCGCTGCCAGCGTGCGGCCAAGCGAGGGCCTGGGCATGCGGCCAAGCCAAGCCACAGCAATGTGGCTGCGCCTACCTGCGTTGAGCCGCAGCGACTCGGGCGACCAGGTCAGCAAGCTGGGAGCGACGCGCAGCACTGCCAGCACGCCGCGGCGGCCGCCCAGGATGGGCCCGAGGCAGTCGGAGAAGCGCAGCAGCCGCGACAGCAGCACGCCTGGCGGAGGGCATGGAGGAGTGGATGCGCACACGTGTCGCAACTCGCTTGCATATGCGGATGCGGGTGCGGGTGTGGGTGTGGGTGTGGGGACAAAGCCGTGCGAGATTGGTGTGCGGGGCGGGGCGCCCGAGCGGGGGCAGGGCGCCGTACCTGGGTTTTGAGACAGCGTTCCGCGAGCGGCCGCGGCGGCCACGGCCGCTCCGACCGCGGGCGTAAGACCGGCCTCGGCGCAGACCGCGAGCACATCAGCCTCGAGGGCGGGCGTCCACCGCTGCTTGGTAGGCACGAACCCTGGCAGTGGGGAAGGGGCGGGGCACGAGGTTGGGAAGAGAGGGCAGGGGGCTGGCGGATGGCCTGGATGCCGTCGTGAGGTTGGCAGCAGGGTGCCAGAAGTGGCGCGCTGAGGCTTGAGACATGCACGTGTGTGAGTTGGGGGTTCAAGGGGTCGGTGGGTGGGGGCTCCGTGCGGGTGCGTACCCTCGGTGCGCCAGGGGTCCACAGAATCCTGGAAGCGCGACGGCCGCGACACCACCGAGTCCGAGAATTGGCGATTGAGTTGCTTTAGCTCGTGACTGCGCCTCTCGACAACTCGAAAGCCGTCGAGGCGCGCAGGCAGTGGTGGCGGTGGCCGCCGAGCAAAGTCTGCGCAAGGCGAGGGTTTGAGGCGCGACTGTCGGCGGCGGGGCGCCTGCGCATGCAGACCAGCGAGACGTTGAGTGTTACAAACCTGTTATTAAACGCTCCACGTCCGCCGTCACATAGCGCCGGTCCAACGAGCTGGGCGCTGTTGTCCGCATTCTCCAAGCGGTCAAACCTTTTGCAGCACTAGACAGACATTTCACGTAGAGTGACGGGCTATGCTGCGCGGTGGCCAGTCGCTGTGTAAGACACAAACTCAGAAAGCTTTCGGAGGGCCAAATTGCCGCGATCGGCGAAACATCAAGCCACAGAGCAAGTGGTACTGATACCATACTTTTTAATTACGCTATTAAAGGCCTGCATAGCAGCGTAGCGCTGCTATTGTGCTCGATACTGCCATCCTCCTTGGCTTCTCGTCCTTGCGGCCTGTTTCTCACCTACTGTCACCTTTAGTGCCAGCATTTGATCAGCGCTCATTGAACTTAAGCTGCCCGCAAGCGGGCGGCGGGAATCGGAGATCGCATGGCGACCTTCAAGGAGCAGGGCAATGCCGAGTTCCAAAAGGAGAACTACCTCAAGGTAGGAAACCAACACCATGGGCTTGCGTACCTGACGTCGGCCGCGCAGCCCGCGCCGTGCCGACCTTTTAACAGGCACCCGCTGCGCACCCGGCTGCCACCCGTGGGTTAACCCCGCGTGCGCTGCCCCGCAACCGCCACGCCCGCTCCCTATCCTGCGCTGACCTGATCGTGTGCCGTTGCTCGCTACTCCAGGCGGCGGCTCTGTACACTCAGGCCATCAAGGAGGACCCCGACAATGCAGTGCTGTACAGGCAGGGCCCACGAAGCAGGCCGGGGTCGCGATTGCGCACATGTGCCACAAACCATTGGGGGACCCGGAGCTCGTCCCATAACTGGGACAGCGCCCGGGCGGGGCGGCGGGGGGCCGGGGTCGAGACCGGAGCCGGCGAGTCGCGCCCCTACCCAAGCGGGGGCGCCCGTCACAGCCGGCGCCGACGCGTGGGGGTCCAGGCGACAACGCCCCACAGCTGGCGGCGCTGGGCGAGTCGCGGGCCGCGGCCGCGGCCCGCCCGAGCGTGGATACCGGACTGGACCCGGCCCGCCGAGGGCAGCACAGGCGGCCAACGCAGCCGCCTTGCCCCGGCCCGCGGCTCCGCACTCGCGGGCTGGCAGCAAGGGGGCCAGGGCGATGGTCGGCAGCCCCGCGCCGGCGTGGAAACGCCGAGGGCCGAGGGCCGGTGGCGGCGCCTGGCGCGTCCGCGCCGCTGTTGGGAGCGGACGCCCAACGGCGCCCCACCTGCTGCCGCTGGGCATTGCTGCCCTGCCCTGCGCTGGCTGGGCCCAGCAGCCCCGCGGCCGCAGCTCCCCTTCGCGACGGCTGCCTCGATGCGCGGCGCCGGGGGCCAGCGAGCACGCGCCACCTCCCGCCGGGCCCGGGACCGGGGGCCTAGGGCGGGTTCCACAAGGCTCTGCCTCACCTGCACCTCTGCCGCCGGCGCCCTCACCTGCACCTCTGCCGCCGGCGCCCTCGCGCCCGCCCCGCCACGGCCTCGCGCCTGTCCGCGGCGGCAGGGATGGGGTGCCCATGTGCCTGCATTGCCCCACCTGGCTCCGCTGCCCCCGCGCCTGCCCCGCCCCTCCCCCGCAGCAACCGCTCCGCGGCGCTGCTGAAGCTCAACAAGGTGCGGCGCTACAGCAGCAGCCGTGGCCCGGCTGCGTGCGAGCTGTGTGTGCTCAACTTGTACGGCCGACATAGAGCACCACCCGTGTACCAGCTGTGAGCTGTGTGGTGTGGCACGTGTATGATGCGCGATGCGCATGTGCGCGATCTGTCTTCCGGCCTCGTCCTCGGGCACGGCTGCTGGAGCTCAGCAACTTGCCAGCGCCGCAGCCGTGACCCGGCTGCGTGGCTGCGTCGGCAGCGCATTGCGTAAGCGCTGGCGTGTGCTGTCTGTCTTGCTGTTACCTCCTCGGGCACGGCTGGCGAAGCTCAACAGAGCGCCGGCACCGCAGCCGCGGCGACCGTGGCGCTGCATCGCGCCGGCCGTGCTGTGCACACAAGCACGCATACCTTTTTTCATTTCATTTCACTTCACTTCACTTCACACCTGTGCATATTACATCATGTATTACTACATGATTGTGCACACAAGCACGTGTGCACACGCCGTACGGCAGTCGTGCTGTGCGGCCCCGGCGGCGCCTCCCTCGGCAGCCAGCCGACCCAAGAGCCGCACCCCTGGGCCGCCGCCGGGCTGTGCGCTGTCCTGCTGTGTGCGGTTGCCCCTCGCCCCGCTCCTTCGAGCTAGGGTTGCTGCTGCCGGCATGTACCCCTCCTGGGCACGTGCCCCGCCCCCTCCTCCCGCCGCCCCCTCGCACCACCGCTGCCGGCCCTCTGCTGATGTGGGCTGCTCCCATACACACGAAACACGCGAACGAAGGCAGCACGGTATCCCTTGCGGCCGCAGGTCACCCGCGCACTGGAGGATGCCGACAAGTGCCTGGCGCTCAAGCCCGAGTGGGAGAAGGGCTACTTCCGCAAGGCGGCGGCACTGGAGGCCAAGGACCTCATGGCCGAGGTGCGTGGCTGCGGGTGCCGGGTCGGATGTAATGTTGAAGACTATATTGTAGTGATTGTAACTATAGTAAATGTAATATTAAAGAGTCGGCACGCCAGCTGTGGGTGGGTGGGTGCCAGCAGGCAGGGCGTCGGCCAGGCGCTCGAGGCGTACCTCCGGCAGCATGCGCCGTCTCACCTTGCGCAGCACAGCCAGCACCACAGCTCCGATCCCCTCCCCCGCACACCCTCACCCGCCCCTCCACCTCCCCGACCAGGCACTCGAGGTGTACCTGACAGCCGCCAAGCTGCCGGGCGGCGAGGGCAACAAGGAGCTGTCCGGCAAGGTCCGCGGCCTGCAGAAGCTGCTCAAGATCAAGGCCAGCGCCAAGGAGGTGCGGTGCCGTTGCTTGCCACGCTCTCATACGCATGTATTACATATCGTCAGTCACACATTATTAGTGTCGCGCCAACGCATGATGCCAGAGGCTGACAGGCCCAATCGCTGAGCAGCCTCAGCGCTGCGCACCTGACGGCTATCGCACGTGTCCTTGCCGACGGCGCGCCGCGGCATGCTCCAACCAAGGAGGTTGCGCCGCCGTTGCTTGTTGCGAGTGCATGGCATCGTGCCTGGACGCAGGACAGCAGAGGCCTGCAGGGCCGATGGCTGTGCAGCCATATCGCTGTGTAGCGCCTGGGAGGTGCGGTTGAGGCACTGCGGGCGCGACACACGCCGCACTGTGGAGCAGGTTGCCTGGCGTTGCAGCCTGTTGCCTGGCGTTGATAGCATGACATCGTGGCATCGTGTCATGCCAACGCACGGTCGCTGTGCCGCGCAATCGCTGTGCAGCGCAGTTGCTGCGAAACAGCTGGCCGTCACCTTGACCGACGGCGCGTAACCCAACGAAACCCAACGAAACCCGACGAAACCCAACTCAATGCACGCGACATTGTGTCGTCAAGCATGACAGCGAAGACCTGCTGGCCCAATCGCCATGCAGCCCAATTGCTGCATATCTGGCGGCTAGCACACTTCCACCGACGGCAAACCGCGGCATGCTGCACACACACACACACACCCACACACACACATGCTGCACCCCACCCCCCGCCACCTCGGCCGCCACGTCCTTGACCAGAGCCGCCAGCCCCGCGCCGCCGGGCAGCCCCGCCGCCGCCGCCGTCAGCAGCACGGCTTCGAGCGTCTC
>BDDC01000320.1:11515-22359 GCA_001662425.1 Chlamydomonas sphaeroides
GCCGCACCTCTCTGTGCACGACCTCATCAGTCGGCATGTTGGCCCCCAACAGGTCGGCGCCCGACATGCCCTGCGCCCGCATCATGTCGCCCATGGCGTCGCGCTCCGCCACCGCCGCATCCAACATCTTCCAGCCCGCAGACAGAGCCGCTAGCGCCAGCCATGTTTCCCGCTCCTGCTGCGCCACGGCCGCAGCCGCCACGGCCCTTGCGGTCGGCGCCTCGGCCTCCGGGGCCGGCACGCTGTCAGCTGCGGCGGGCCCTCGCGACGAGGAGGTCCCGGCCCCCACCGCGGCGGCGGGTGGCGGCGGCGGCGTAATGTGGAGCACCGCGGCGCGCTGGCGGCGGCGCAGCTGGGCGGCCAGGTCCGCCAGCGCGAAGTGCTTCCGCAGGTCCAGAGTGAGCTGTGGGCAGGGGCGCCACAGGGCAGGGCAGGGCCAGGGTTGCCGCGGCGTGTAGCCCAGGCGACGAGGGCGGCCTCCAGCGGTCGCAGGGCCCCGGCTGCGGCGGCGCAGCCCCTCGTTCCCACATATGTCTGTCCTCTTCCTCGCCAAAGGACCTCGCCGCCGTTTCCACAGCCCCTGGGCCCAGCCCCTGGGCCCAGCCCCTGGGCCCAGCCCCTGGGCCCAGCCCTCGCTTGCCGCTAAACAAACGGCATGACATACGAGCCACCGGCCACCGCAAGCACCCCTTGCGGCTGCGTGGCTCAGCAGCGCGCACGTCGCAAGCAGACGACGCGGTTGTGACTCGCGACCTCGGCGGCAACTAGCCAGTAGCTGCTGGGCGCCAGCAGCTGTGCAGCTCCCCAACGCACCCCTCGGCGCAGCTCGTCGTAGCTGCCGACCGCGGGGTACCACGCAGCCCACTCCTGTCGCAGGCTCACGCCTGCAGTCGCCCTGGCCTCCAGCTCCAGGAGGCAGCTCGTCAGGCTGTACAGCCGGCCGCGGCCCAGCGCCTCAGCGGGGTCCAGGTCCTGCCAGGAGCCAGGGCCCAGACGGGGGCGTTGGCGGCCGGGCAGGCAGCCAGGGGAGTCTCCGGCCAGCAGTAGGGGGTAAGGCCGCGGCTGGGTGACGGCACGAAGCAACGGAAGAGAGGTCAGCCATGCTTTGCAGGCGGGTCATTTTCATGGGCCCCAACACGCATTCGATGCTAGCTGAGGCCCGTGCCTGGACCCGCGCCTGCTGCAACGCTCGAGGCGGATGCGGTGCTGCGCGAGGTCCCCAAGACCATGGCGGTGCATTTCGCCTGAGGCGATGGCTCTCTGGCACGAGACAACTTGTTCTTTGACGAGGCGAGTGACACGCTGCCCAAGCTGTACGACCGAGGAGATCAAGGTGCGGCGAAGCCGCTCTCCCGGCTACTCGCCGTTGTAGGAGTCATCGCTATCTCAGCGCGACCAAGCGCTGCCGCCAGACTCCAGGTTTTATTTCCATCCCGCCGGCTCGTGCTGTGTGGCGGCGCGGTCGCCGCAGGGCACGGGGGCGCCCCGCCCCGACCCCGACCCCGACCCCGACCCCGACCCCGACCCCGACCCCGACCCCAACCCCGACCCCCGACCCCGACCCGGACTCCGACCTGCAGTGCCACCGCCAGGTTGTACCCAAGGCAGGAAGCCTGGCAAGGCATGTTGTCGTGCAACCAATCGAACGGCGGCTCGTTGGCGCCGCCTTGCTCCTCCGCGCCGCCGGCTGCCGAGCCCGCCATAGCGCCCGCGGTGTCGGCGCCCTCCTTGCCCGCCACCGCGCCAGCCCCGGCGCTGGAGCTCTCCCTGCTCGCCGCCGCGACGCCAGCTGCGCTTGCTCCCACGGTGCAAGCGCCGTCCTTGGCCGGCGCTGCAGCCGGCGAGCCAGCCGCTGCCTCGGCCTTCGCCTGCGCCGCCAGCTCAGCGGCCTCCATAAGCCACTGGGCGGCGGCGTCATCAACCCGCACCTGGCGCCAGGCTTCCCTGCACAGGGCAGGCGCCACCATGCGGGCGTTCAGACATAGGTAACAGGAAGTAACACGACATGTGTTGCGAAGTAGGGGCGTAAAGTAACACGACGTGCGTGTGGACATGTTTGCTCGCTTGCAGGCACTGCGGTCCTCAAAAGCCACTGCCCGCTGTGGTCCCACGCGCGTGCCTCGCCCCTGCGCGGCCGCTGCTGTAGCGCCGCCCTACCCGTCGATGTGTGAGGGGCGGTAGGCCTCGAGCAAGTTCGCCACCGCCGTGCCTAGGAGCTGTGCAGCACGGGCGGCAAAGGGTGGACAGACAGTGAAGGCACGGCAAAGAACTCGGGGACGGGATCGGAGCCAGAGACAAGGCGCTGGATTGGAGGCAGTCAAAGGCTCATGCCCATGCCCATGCCCATGCCCATGCCCATGCCCATGCCCATGCCCATGCCCATGCCCATGCCCATGCCCTCGCCCACCTCACCTCGCACGCTGCCATCGCCTGCTCCATGGACCGCACCAAGGGCGGCCCTGACTTCCGCAGCCGCGCAGCCGCCGCCAGCCCCGCCTCCAGCACCTCCCGCCCGCCTAGCCGCTGCTCCAGAGCCTGCCGCAGCCCAGGCGGCGCGGCGGCCAGGCGCTCCAGGAGCTCGTCGTCCAGGTGCAGGGGCGCGTTGGGTTCCGGGTCGCCGGACGGCAGCTCCTCATCTGGGTCCTGGCCCGGGTGCTGGGCATGGCCCCCATCCACGTCCCCGGGCTTTGAGTCTTGGCCCTGGCCCCGCCCCTGGCCAAGCCCGACTCCCGCTTGTCGACGAGCAGGACACAGCTGCCCGAGCGCGTCCGCTGCTCCGGGGGCACGAGGCGCCGCCTGATCCAGACAACCTGCCCCGGCGCCTTGGCTGGGCACCATTGCGGCAGCCGCGGCGCCAGGCAGGCTGCTGCTGGCACTGCGAGGTGCACCGGACGTCGCAAGTGCGTGCTGTTCGACAACAGCAGCCTCCGGCTTGATGGCGCAGGCGTTGGCACCGCACGCGTTGCCGGTGCCGCAAGCGGAGGCGGGAGAGCAGCACGTGTGGGACGGCAGCGTGGGAGGTGTCGGAAGCTGCTCCTCTAGCTCGTCACAGATGAGCATCGCAGCGTCGATGAAGTGCTGCACGCGCGCCCTCCAGGCCAAGAGACGCTTCTCGTGCCGGTGGAGGGCTAGGATGCCGGGGTGGCCGCCCCAGCGCCGTACGGCCGCCAGCAGCCGCAGTCGCGCCGCCTCCAGCAGCCGCTGCCGCCAGAGCTCGGCGGTCAGGCGGTCGCCGCCGGACAGCTGCAGGAGGGACTCGGCCGGCGGCGTGAGCAGCCGCCAGTTGGGGGCCGGGGAAGACGAGCTTGGGCTGTCATCATCGCCGTCGCTGTCGCTGCTGTGACCGCTGCTGCTATCATGCCAGGGGGCGTAGAGGAGGTCCTCCGTGGCCGCGGCGTCGAGCGGCTGGCCGATGCTGCTCTGTGCGCTCTGGCGAGCAGCCTGCGAGGTTGAGTTGCGTGAGGATGGGTCAGCCGGACACCAACCCTGGCCTCCTCCTGCCCCGCCCCTTACCTGTGCGGCCAGAGCCTGCAGCACGTGCCGTGCCCGGGGCCTCGCAGCCGCCGTGTAGCGTGCCAGCGATGGCGGCAGCCGCTGGCCGTCGCCTGGCCCGGCCTTCACCCCCGGCGGCATGGTGTCTGCCAGTTGGGGGTCGGCTCCCGCTTTCGCCAGCGCCTGCTTAGCCGATTGTGCAGGTATAAATACTCCTAGCTGTCGCTCGCGCAGCCGCCGCTGCTGCACGGCGGCAATTGCGGAAGCCGTGTCCATTGCGACACCGAAGTTCGCCAGCTGCAGCTCAAGGCAATGTCAGTTGTTTTGGTCACATATGTTTGAAGCTGACATGCTTCATTTAATCTGATGGGTAGCGGTGGTGCATGCGTGCAAGCAAATTTTGCGGCTGCGGTTGACTCCAGACGCAAAGCAATAGGGCTACCAGTCCGCAAGTTGCGGTGTTTAAATACTTGTCCAATTATCGAGGCTGAGCAGCGAACAGGAATAGCATGAGCACCTTGACACGCACCCTGAACGCGTGCCTGAACGTGGATCCCCGACGTTGCTCCCACGACATCCAGCGCCTCTCTCAGGGCCTCTCCTGCAACGGCCTCCTCTGTTTGCATGCGGTGCCGACTTGGGTACCAGGGCTCAGCCATGCGCACGTCCGTCACATAGCGAAGTACGGCTGCATCGCTAGCTCGTGGGCTGGCTGGCTATGACGCGCACCGCACCCTCACCGCATGACCCGCACGCTGCCCGCAACGTCGTCCGTAAATCCGCGCATATGTACAGTAATTTAAACAGCAAATGTTGCAGCAGCCCGTCATGATTACCGCGACGGACGCGTTCCTCCGGGGCCTGACGCGGCCGGCAGCGCCGGAACCACAGCGGGATTGGCCCCAAGCGCCACCGCCGACGGCCGCAGCACCGCCGCCTCCCGGCCCCTGCGCCGCTGCCCTTCGCCCCCACCCTGAGCCCCGGAGACCTGGCCCTCCACCAGCTGCCCCAGCTCCAGCGCCAGCAGCACCACCGCCAGGGTCGACATCTTGGCCACGTCGCAGCCGCCTGCAGGGGCGCAAGGGTGAGCAGCAGGGCGGGAGGGCAGGTGCGGGACCGATGGGCGTCGTGGTCTCGCAATTGTCGCAGCACCAACACGCGCCAAACCCGCGTCATTAAAGTAGCCCTACCGCATCGCTCCTATCTCCATCTCCAAGGCTGCATCTGCAGCCCCACTTTGACGGGTTCGCCGTCGCGGAGGCGCTGCTGTGAGGCTGCCTTTCACACGCGGCACTCACCGTCCAAGGGAGGGGACCGTGCGGGGCGGGGCGGCACGCTCAGCTGCAGCACCTGTAGGGGTGCGCGGCCGAAAGTTCCGCATGCTTAGTCGGCGGTGAGGGTCAGCGGCGTGCCGCCCTGGTCTACAGCCGCAGCTGTGACCCCTACCAAGGGCGCCCAGCGGCGCACAGCCATCGCCACACGGCCCAAGGCCCGCCACAACAGCAGGCCGTGGCCGTGCACAACCCCGCGCAGAGCGGCAGCGGCCAGCCCAACACGCACCCAGCAGGGTCCTGAACGCACCTGCGTCACGCATGCCTGCTGCTGCAGCAGGAGCGCCGCAGCCAGCGGCAGCTCCGTGGTCCAGACCACAAGCTCCCGGCCGGGCAGCGACTGCCGCACCTGGCAGGCAGAGCAGGGTTACAGGCAGGCAGGGAACAGCGGGCAGAGGTGCTGGTGCTGTGGGGGTTGAGGCCAGGTGGCGCGAGCAGGCTGGCTGGCAGCGCAGGGGCTCGCTGCTGTTCGCACGCCGGCCAAAGCCACGGCGGTGGCAGGCGGCCCACGACTGCCCCACGACAGGGCTACCCGCACCACGACAGTGCCATGATTGCCCCACGACAGGGCTGCCACACCGCCCCTCCGCCGTCCGCACCTGAGCACACGCCACGACCGCCGCCTCAACCTCCTACAGCACCACGAGCGACGGAGGGGGGCCAGGGCGCTCAAACGCAGAGTGGCCTGGTCCCCGCTTGGCGCCATGGGTCCCTCCGTGGCCTCGCGCTGCAGCGGCAGCCCCCACGGCCGGGGCAACCTCGGCCGCACAGCTTGGGGTCCTTCAGGGCACCGGAATCTGCGCCGCGCCAAAGCCAGGGCCACGCGCTAGCAGGCCGCAACGCGGGGTCGGGCTTTCGTGTGCCGGTGGCAAAAGCACACCCCTGCGCAACACACAGCATGCGCGCGCGCCATGCGGGCTCACGCACCGGGAAGGAACGACATGCCACCGCCGCGGCGCCGCGGTCAACGATGCCCTGCCGCAGGTGCAGCCGCAGCAGCTGCCCGGGGCTGCGGGCGGGTGCAGGGACGTGTCCATTGCGGCAGGCTCTCCGCTAGTCACCCCCTTTCCGTCGGACGGAGAACCCGTGACCCCGGAGCCTCACAGCTACGAGCAGTGCACTCCCGCACATGCGCTCGCCGAGAACGTGCGCCCAAACCCCTTTAGCGGCCACAGGCCGCCAACCAGGGCTCAGGGCTGCCGCCAGCTGCCGCGCGCTCATTTCCCCATCCCAAGCCCACTACCTCCGCGGCGCCCCCGCTCACTCTGTTCCGCTGCGAGGTATCAGCGGCGCCGCTGCTGCCGTGAGCGCATTGACGCAGCAGCCCACCGGCAGCGGCCCCGCCGGCGTCACCACTAGGCTGCGCGGCTCCAGCTCCCCTTCCCCAAGCATCGTCGCCTCCAGCCCGGCGCCGCCGCCGCCCTCCTCCAGGAGCCGGCGCAATCGGAGCAGCAGCACGCCCAGGTCGCGCCCTGCTCCGCCGGGCGGCTGCGGCAGGGCCTCGGCGTCGGCCGTGTGGCTGCCTCCTGGGTCGGAGGGGCCCTCGCGAACCAAGCCACCAGCCCTGGAGCTGGTCACCCGCTCGGCTACCACGAGCGGCAGCCGGGGCGTCTGAGGGGTGGCGGCAGGCGGCAGCAGGGCCGCAAAGAGGCCGATGGCAACGGTGGGTCAACGGTGGGTCAGCGGAAGATATTGACAAGGCGACGGCTTGCGCTGGCAGGGGCACAGCGTGGCTGGGGCGGAGCTCGGGGCCGCACCCAGGCAAGGCACTGGCATTAGCGCCGGCCCCAGTTGGGGCGTGGAAGGTCGGGCGGACGGCAGCAGCCGCACGGTCGCGGCGCCCCAACGACGCAAGTGGGCCATCCGGCCCCAACCCACCAGCGCCAGCGGCACGAAGGCCATGCCCGGGTCCATCACCCGCATGACGTGAAGCACGGCCACCAGTGACAGGCCCGGGCCGTGCTCACGGCCGACGCCGGCGCAGACAATGGGGCCGCCGCGCTGCGGTTGGGACCGAGGGACAGCCGAGCATGCGCGTGATAGGCTCCTGGCACCGCGAACCACACCGGCGGTCGCCTCGGCAGTCAGGTGCGGGGCTCCGCGTTCACTCCCGGGGCAGTACGCAGCCGCCACCGCCGCCGTACCCCTCGACACCGCCACCAGCCCCGCCCACCTGCAGCAGCCGCAGCAGCGCCTCGCCGCCCTCGCCGGGGCGCAGCATGTCGTCCAGCGCAGCGCCCACCGCCTCCGCCGCGTTGCAGCGCTCGGCGTCCGACAGGCTCGCGCGCTGCCGCGCCGTGATCTTGGCCTTGTCCTGAGCCCCCGTCGCCGCTCCGGACTGGCCGTGCTCCTTGGCCCCCGCCTTGGCCCCGGCCTTGGACGCCCAGTCCTTCGCCCTGGCGCCCACCTTGCCCCGTGTGTCGTTGGCCCCGGGCCCGGCGCCAGCCCCCGCCTCATCGTCGACGTCGGCATGTGCGGCCGGCGGCTCCTCCTGCGGCCGCAGCGGCAGCGCCGCGCACACCGCCGGCATGCCCCACTGCACTGAATTCAGCAGCGACCCCGTGGACGTGAGCAGCAGCGCCCGGCGCCCCTCGCCGGGCTTGGAAGGGCCGCACAGCGCCTCAGCCACCTCGGCGGCCGCCTTGCCGGCGCCTGCCGCCGTCAGCAGGCGCAGCGGCGCCAGGAACGGCCGGAACGCCTCGGCATACGAGCGGCAGCTGTGTTGGAGGGCGGCCCGTGTGGCGGCCAGGAGAGGCACGTCGGTGCCGTCGGGCTCCGGTCCCGAGGGCAGCGGCGGCGGCAGCAGCGGTGAAGGCCACGCCGCCGCTGCGTCGATCAGCGCCGCCAGCTCGGGGGCGGCGGCATCGTAAAGTGCTTCTTCGTCCTGCCACAGGGACAGCGGGAGCAGGGGACCGAGGAAGGCTGGTGGCAGCACGGGGGTTGATGGCCGGCGGACGTGGCAGGCGCGGGCGGAGTAGGTGCCGCGGCGCTGCGGGGCATAACCGGGCTCAGGCGCAGCGGAGGGCCGCAGAAGGGCAGGCTCGTGGGACGGACGTGGGTTGCGCGACGGCAGTGAGCTGGCCCGCCAGCGCGGCGGCCGCAGGAGCGCACCTCCTGAGCTGCGGCCGCCACCGACAGCGCCGCCAGCTGCAGCCACGCCTCCCGCTCCTGCTGGCGCGCCAGCAGCTGCAGCTCCACGCCGCGCAGCGCCGCCGGCGCAGCCGCCGACCCCGGCGCCCCGGCGGCGGGCGCCGGCAGCGACGCCGGAGGCGGCGGCGCCAGCAGCGCGGCGCGCTGGCGGCGCAGCACCGCGTTGCCAAAAACGTCCAGCTCTGCGAGGCCCTTTCGCAGAGAGCAGATCAGCTGCGAGGGGCGGGCCATGGGGCAGGCCGTGGGGCAGACAACGACACGCACAGGTCGTTCTGATGCGGCACAACCGCTCCAAGGCGGCGGAGCGTACGGCACGTACGACAAAGGGTGCTGCAGCGAAGCGCCGGCGGCACGTATGCGTGCGGCCACGGCGACTCACCACGGCGCGTATTTTTGCGGCGCCGCTCGCGCACCAGCCGGAGTCCTCCAGCGCCGCCGCCACCAGCGCCTCTGTCTCCACAGCATGCAGCATGGGCAGCAGCGGCGACAGGGGGCGGCGCCGGCCCAGCACAATCCGCGGGTCGGCGTCCTGCGGTTGAGTCGTGTAGGCCGAGCGGAGTTGGGCGGACATGCGGCGTCGCGGGCGCCAAGGGGCCCGCGGTTGGACGCAGGCAGGGGTGTGGTGGCCACACCGCTGCACGCGATGATGACCACAGACAGCAGCCCTATGCGTGGGTGGCGCAGGGCGGCCGCAGCGCAGTTGCGGTGGGGCATCGGGCTTCGGGCTTCGTGCACAGGGCACAGGGCACAGGGCACAGGGAGCCGGGCATCCATCGTTGGCGATCGCGCCGCCCCGGCCCCGGCCCCGGCCCCGGCCCCGGCCCCGGCCCCGGCCCCGGCCCCGGCCCCGGCCCCGGCCCCGGCCCTCGGCACCCTTAACCCCGGCCCCGGCCCCGACCGCGACGCGCCTGCAGAGCTGCCATCAGCACGTAGGCAGAGGTGTCCCCACCGTCGGGCGAACACAGCAGCCGCCCTAAGAAGGCCATCGCCGTGTCCTCCTCATGTTGCACCTGTGCCCCGGCGGCGGCGCCAATGGCCTCGCGCCCGCCGGCGCTGCGCACGGCGTCGTGCTCACTGCACTGCGCCTCGCTGCCGCCGGACCCCTCAGCGCGCGCCTTGCCCTTGGCGTCGTGCTGCGCAGCCTGCGGCTGTGGCGCCGCGGAGTCGGTGTCCTGCGCGCCCTTGCTGCCGTCGCCTGCGCTGCCGTCGGCTACCGCCGAGGCGGGGGCTACGGGTTCCACGGGCGTGACCTCGCGCCGCCAGCTGTGCCGCATCGCTGCCAGTCGGCCGGCGCGGAACTCTTGGCTGGGGTGGCGCGCGGGCATGCATGGGTGGTTGGTGCGCAGTGGGTGGTACGTAGCGGCCAGGGGAGGGCATGGAGAGTGCATGTGAGGGGGCGTCAGGTGGCTGCGCTCGGAGGCATCTGGAGGCATCTGGGCCGGAAGGCAACGCTGCGGCCCCAGCGGCGAGGGCAACAGACCAACGCGCCGGCCCCGCTTGCCGAGCGCAGGGCGCAAGGCGCGAGCGAGGCAGCCAGGTGGGGCCCCAGGTGCGTCGCACTCACGCGCTCGTGTGCGTAGGTCGTCCGGCTTCGAGGAATGGCATGAGCGCCCTCGACACCATCTGAGGCGCGCCGTTTGGAGGGGATGGGGCAGGAGGTGCATCCGATGCTAGCAAGGCATGCCCGACCGCCGGCCAAGCCACAACCGGGCGGCCGTGGCCCCTATTGCACGGGCGCGGCGTCAAGCGGGCGGCGCGTACGGGCCTCCTCTACGCCAAAGCTCCAGCCCGCCTCGACCGCACATGCGCCGAGGCGCTGGGCCTTCCCTTCCATTCCCACCAGCTCCACAGCCGCCGCCGCCCTGCCGGTACCGCTGCGCCACGTCGCCGCGTTGCGGCCCGGCATCCCCCATCCCCGGCCACCCAACCCTGCGCCTCGTTTGGCCCTCACCCCGGCTGGACCGGCGGCGTGACCCATGATTGCCGGCAAGCCGACAAGCGCCTCGTCCATACGCTGCCGCCACGCCAGATAGGCCTCCACCCGGCCCGCCTCCAAGCGGGGCAGCAGGAAGCCGCGCATGCTGCTGATGTGCGCCACGAGCGCCTCGGCGTTGGCGTCAGAGCCGGCGGCAGAGGCTGCTGCTGGCGGCTGCGGCTGCGTTCCGGCTGGCTGCGGCTGCGCCGCGGCTCGCGAGTCAGAGCCTGGGCTAGGGTCGGGCTGGGGCTCGGCTCCAGCGCTGGAGCTGGACCCGGCCTGATCTGAGCCTGGCCGCGAGTCGTACTCGTTTAGCAAGGCCAGGAGCTCGGGGTCATTGGCAGATGGGTCCTGTGCCTGCAGCACCTGGAGCGCCTCGTCGGCCTCTGCCAGCTGTCGGATGCCGGGGTGGCTGCACCAGCGCCGCACGGCCGCGAGAAGGCGCCGCCGCGCCGCCTCCAGCAGCCGCTGACGCCAGAGCTCGGCGGCCAGGCGGTCGCCGCCGGACAGCTTCAGGAGGGACTCGGCCGGCGGCTTGAGCAGCCGCCAGTCGGGGGAGGAGGAGGACGAGCTGGGGCTGTCGTCATCGCCGTCGTTGTCGCTGCTGTGGCCGCTGCTGCTGTCATGCCAGGGGGCGTAGAGGAGGTCCTCCGTGACCGCGGCGTTGAGCGGCTGGCCGATGCTGCTCTGTGCGCTCTGGCGAGCAGCCTGCGTGGTTGAGTTGCGTGAGAATGGGTCGGACGGACACCAACCCCTGCCTCCCCCTGCCCCGCCCCTCACCTGTGCGGCCAGCGCCTGTAGCACGTGCCGCGCCCGGGGCCTCGCAGCCGCTGTGTAGCGCGCCAGCGAGGGAGGCAGCAGCCGCCGGCCGTCGCCCGGCCCTGCCTCGGCCCCCA
>BDDC01000320.1:30761-72882 GCA_001662425.1 Chlamydomonas sphaeroides
TGGGCGCGGCTCAAGGAGGGGAACACCAACAACGGTGTCATGGCGGGAAACGGGCGTTGGTGTGGAAAGGGGAGTAGCTTCGGTGACCATTTCGCTGTCAGGGTGTTGCAGGGAAGTTTTGTTCTGGCATCGTGTCGCAGCCGCCATATGTGAGGGGACTCTCCTTGAGGTGTGAGTAGATGGGCAGGTGATGGGTTCATCCGGTACTCGGCTCATGCGTTCATTGTTGCAGTGGTAATTCTGCCCGCCCCGCCTTCCTCGCCCGCCCCACCTGCAAAAACAACCAAAAACCATCCACCCGTCGATGCTGGAGTCCCTCCATACCGTACTAGAGCCCTGTACCCTCCCTCGCCCACCGCAACTAGGAGCCACGACAGGTGGCACTCTCCTCTCAGCGCATCCTCACGCCCTCGCTGCCCTCGGCTACTTCCTTGTAACGTTAGCGAGACTGCGCCAAGCCACCCTCGGACTCCTGCGCCCGCACAGGCAGCGGGCCGCACCCACCCACACCAACAGCCGCGCACAGCAGCCGCAGCCTCTTGCCACCGTGGTCCCTCCCTACATTACCCACGACCCGTCCTAACATCAACCTTGGTATCTAGCGTACACTGCCCGCAAAGAGCTATACAACAAGCGTGATCTGTCCCTAGCATACAAAGTCGTGGGAGTTGCAAAAGCAGCAACTCCGCCATGGCCGCAGCCTGGAGCCTGGTGGGGCCGCCAGAATGGACACCCAGCGCGCCGCAATCTGCCGCAATGAGAGACACGTATCTATCCGCAGGCCAGTACAAAACATGCGGTGTTGCGGTCGGGTCAGGCAAGCCGCGACGGCCCGTCCGTTTCGCTCGGTGCGGCGTACATCAGCCCGTATCAGCCCATGTGCCAGCCCCCCGCTGTGAAGCAGCTGCAGCAGCTGCACGGCGGCGCCACTGGGCTACCCAGGAGCGGGGCCTCACGCCACACGTCACACTACGCACCGGTCCTACGCACGAGTCCAACGACCACCGCATGTGAGAAAGAGAGCGTGCATGTGATTGGGTGTGAGTGCACAACACACAGGCCGCTGCACAACGATTAGGCCGCTGCGCAACAGGCAGGGGTCTTAACCCAATAGACACGCGCACACAACCCCGGCCGGCGAATGCCGCTGTGAGGGCCCCGCCTCACCAACCCCAAACCCTCACACGCTCAAGCAGCGGCCACCGCCGCGGGCGCGCCCAGCTTCATGGTTGCTCTGCCCGCCCGCCCGCGCAACGAATCCCTCTCGCCTCATCCACAACCTGTTTGAAGCTCTGCGCGCGGCCTCCAGACAAGCCCCCACCGCCCCGCGCCGCTCACAGCAGCACCCGGCGCACGAAGCCGGCCCCCGCCACGCGGCCGTCGGTGCGGTCGCGCACCAGCAGGCGCGAGCCCTCCTGCAGCCACTCGGGCCGGTGCTGCCACCTCAGCACCACCCGCACCAGGCAGCCCACGTCGCCCTCGACCACAGCCCCCGCGGCCCCGGCCCCGGCCCCGGCCCCGGCCCCGGCCCCGGCCCCGGCCCCGGCCCCGGCCCCGGCCCCGGCGCCGCGCACGCTGTGCAGCAGCGCGGCGGCGGCGCGGATGCTGGCCGACACGCGCAGCCGGCGCAGCCCGGCGGCCGCCGAGGCGGCCGAGGCGCCGTCCTGGGCGCCGTCGTCGGCGGGGCCGTCCTCGAGAAGCTCCTGGAACATTCGGCAGCGGCGCGCAGCGGGAAGGGACATGGGTGGTCAGGACAATTGAGTTGGGTATGTGGAGAGTGGGGCTGAGTGGGGCGCGTGAGATCAAGGCCGTGCAGGTGTCGTTCGTGCAATCATGTGCGGCCGTGCGGGCGGTGGTGCTAGCGGCGGCCGGACGCCGCACACACTGGTACTGCATGTGCCGTACCTGCATCACCACAACCTGTGCCTGCTGCCGTACGCTGCCGCAGTGCACGACGGTCACGAATGACCCGCCGCCAACCGAGCGCTGCCGGCGCCGCCGGCCTGCCTTTGGCGCGCCGCTGGCGGCGACGGCCGCCGCCGCCGCCTCGGCATCCCACTCTGGCGCAAACGCCGCCGCGGCCGCGGCGGCGTCACTGTCGGCTGCCGAAGTGGCGGCGCCGCCGCCCGCCATCACGCCAGGTGCCGGCGTGGCACTGCCGGAGGGGTCCGACGTCAGGGGGTCGCTGGTGTCTGCGCCGCTGCCGATACCCCTGGATATGTCGCCGGCGGCGCCTGCGGGCCGCCGGCCCGGCCCCAGCGACAGCACCGCGAGCCCATCGCCTGGCAGCACCGGCGGCTCGTCGGCTGCCGCCGGCGGCCAGCGGCCGGACAGCAGGCCTCGCGGGGGCCAGTGGCCTCCGAGCAAGACCAGCCACGCCTAGAGGACAGTAGAGCGCGGGCGACAAGAGCGGGTCGGGTCAGAAAGATCCGGACACGAGGAAGGGGCAGAAGAGGTCCCGCCGAGGTGGCGGGCATGCCCGCTGTCGGGCCATCTGGCTGGGGCGGTGGCGGTGGCATCCAGCCCAAACCCCGGCTGGAACACAGCGGGCTCCGCTCGTGCGCCGCAGTGACCCGCTTGCCCCTGTCCCTCAGCAGCCCGCCCTGGCCCAGCCCCACACCACCACCACCACCACCACGACGGCCCACCTCGAAGCTCCAGCAAGTCCGCGGCTGCAGCGCCGGGGCCAGCAGCACCGAGCCCTTGCGCCCGCCGCCCAGCCCAGCATTGCAGCCGCTGCCCGGCGAGCCGCCAGTGACGCTGCGACCCAGCGACAGGCCGCGCGACGGCGCCGACTTGGACAGGAGGCCGTCGGCGCCGCGGGCGGCGGCGCCGCCGCGGGCGACCTGGCCAGCGGCAGTGCCAGCGTTGGCGGCGCCGGTGGCGATGGCGAAGCTGGTGGTCGAGTGCAGCTGCGAGACGGACATGGAGGTCGGGAAGCCGCCGGCGCCGAGGGTGAAGCCGGCGCCGAGGCCGGGGCTGGCGGTCCGGAACGAGGAGCAGGACGGCGACGGCGAGCCGAGGGAGAAAGACGACCCGCAGGCGGCGCCACCGGAGCCGGCCGCCGGCGGCGGCGCCGCCAGCGCATCGGTGGCGTCAAAGGCGAATAAATCGTCGTCAGCGCCGCCACCGCCGCCGCCGAAGTCGTCGTCGCCGCCGAGGCACAGGTCCAGGGCGGCCTGCGCCGCCGCCAGCGCGTCCGAGAAGTCTCCGCCGCGGCCGCCGCCGGCCGCCGCGGCAAAGGTGCCTTGCGGCGGAACGCTGGCGCCGGCGGTCGCGGCGCCGCCGCCGGCGCCGGCTGGCGCGTGCGGGTCGCCGGCGGCTGGGTTGTCCCCCACGGGGCTGAGCGCGATGGTGCAGGTCTGGCCCGCGCGCACCTGCTTCACCTGGCGTGGGCAAGGGGCACAATGCGGCATGGGCCCGCCTCAGCTTGGCATGGCCGCACGTCCGCCAGGGACCGGCCTCTCGAGGACGCCCTGCTGCTGGTCCCGAGCCCCGATGGCCACATTCCTGCACAGAGCCCCCTCCCTTGCGCCCACCCTTCCCTCCACAGCCCTCCACCGCGGCTCCCCGACCCAACCCCACCCAAGCCGCACCTGCAGGTGCGAGCGCTGCAGCTGCCGCACCTCCACCGCAGCAAAGCCGCCCTCCGCCGTGGGCCCAAGCAGCAGCCGCTGCCCCAGCACCACCGTGCCGCCCAGCACCGTGCCGCTGACCACACTGCCCACGCCCTCCACCTCGAACGTGCCGTCCACCTGCACGTGAACAGCCTCGCTCACGCCGGCGGCGGCGGCAACGGCGGCGCCGCCTCCGGTGGCGCCGGCGGCTTCGCCGCCGGAGAAGAGAGGAGCATAAAGGTGCTGATGGCCGGCGGCGAGGGGGCCGCAGAGCGGCGCCGGCGGTGCTGCCGCCGCGTTGGCGCCGGCGGCGCGCGGGCTGCCGTCAGCCGACGTCACGCTGCTCTCGTAGCCGCCGCCGCAGCTGCTGTCGGCGTTGGCGCCGCCGGAGCTGTCGGCGCCGTCGGCCGCCGCCAGCGCCACGGCCATTGCCGCCGCCGGCGCCGGCAGCGGCGCCGCGGGGCCGGGCTGCAGGGAGCTGAGGAAGGCGTGCAGCACGGGCAGGCCCGCGCCCGTGACGGCCGACACCGCGAAGATGGGCACGTGCGGCCGGAGGGCGCCGCGGCTGCCGCCCGGCGCCGGCGGCGGCGCCAGGCTGTCGGCGCGGAGGCCGCTCAGCACGGCGGCGGCGGCGCGCGCGTCGGCCTCCGTGGTCACCAGCGGCGAGGCAGCCTGGCGGACCGAGGGAGGGCAGTGCGTGGGAGTGCGGGCGGTTGGAAGAGGGTTCGGCGGGGGCGGCCGGTGCAGCGCGTCTGGTTCCAGCAGGGAGGCAAAGTCGGCCGGTGCAGCGACGGGGCTCTGGACCCGGCCCGGGGCCTTGCAGCAACAGCTGGCGCAGCCGTTGTTGCCGCCGCTGTGCCCAACGCACCTCGACCGCCGCCGCGTCGGGTGGCGGCGCCTCTGCCTGCTGCGGCTGCGGCGGCCCGGCCGCCAGCAGCGTGGCCACCAGCTGCCGCACCCGGGCCACCACAGCGGCCAGGCGCTTGGGGGTGAGCAGGTCCACCTGGGGCCGGGCGAGAGGGGCGGCAGGGCGGATGGGGGGTTGTAGGGGTTTGGGGCGGAGGGGAAGACAGCTCGCTGCTCAAGCACATCCCCCTCCTGCCTCCTGTCTAACCGGCCAGTCCGGCCCCAGCCCTCGCCAAGTAGCCAGTGCCCCCCCCCGCCAACCTGCGTGGTCCTGCCCGCTACCTGCCTCCACCCTGAGCCCGTTTAACCCCCGCCTCCCACCTCATCGACCCGTAGCCCCCAGGTCCCCAGCCCCAGCCCCACCTGCGTAATCACCACCGCCACGGGCACCTCGAGCGCCACCGCCACCGCCAGGTGCTCCACGCCCACGCGGCCCGGCCCGCCGCCGCCACTGCCGCCGCCGCCCGCCGCCTCGCCGCCCGCCGCGCTTCCTCCGCCGCCGCCTCCCGCGCCGCCAACGCACAGCAGCGCGTAGTGCGGCAGCAGCGCCGTCATGCCGTACAGGGCGGTCTTGATGTACTTCTCGTGGCCGCCCATGTCCAGGAAGGTCAGCACCTGGGCGGGCGGGACCCGGGGAGGTGTGAGTGTGAGGCAAGGGGGGCAGAGGGCGGGGGGCAATGTGGCGGTGCAAGGACTTGGCGCAGGGCTGTGCAGCATCAGCCCGGCGCTGCGAGGGCTGATCCCGTTGGCGCCACGGTGCCGTACCTTGGACGAGGCGGCGGTGATCTCGGCGGGTGTCAGGGCTGCAGGCGGTACACCGGGGCGAGGGGTGAGGGGTGAGGGGTTGCGGTGGGCATCAGGGCTGCGTGCCCTCCCTCGTTACTCCAACCGGCCTGCCGTGTGTCCCCGCCAGGCTTGACCCCAGGTCGGGCCCGCGCTGCTGCTGCCGTGCTGCAGCCCCGCGCACCGCCCGTCTCTGGCGTCTCGTAGTTGATCACCCTGCCCTCCGCGTCGTAGCCGAGGAGCTGTGGAGGGCGGAGCGGGCAGGGTGTGGGCGTGGTAGGGCAGTAGGGTATGAAGAGCAGTAGGGTGTCAGAGCGTGAGCGGTGGGCCCGCGGGGGGAGCTACGACTGGCAAGCAAGCCCCTCGCTCCTCCATCGTAGCTCGGCTCCCCACCCCCGCCCCTCGGCTGCACATGCACACCCCGCCTCCCCCCTTCCCTCCTTGCCGCCTAGCCGTGCGCCCCTTGAGGTGCCCACCTGGTGGCACATGAACGACGTGCGGCACGTACCCTGGACCACGGCCCCGCCCTCCCCCCCGCCCCCTCAATGCCGCCTGGCCTTGCCCCATGCGCCGGCCCCCCTCATGTGCCCACCTGGTGGCAGATAGACGAGGTGCGGCCGCTCTGCATCTCGTGCTTGTGGCGGAACACCGCCATGCGCGCCGAGCCGCGGCCGTTGTCCAGCAGCGGCCGCCCGCCGCCGCCGTGGCTGAGGCACGCCACCAGGCTGCTCTTGCCCGAGCCCAGGCAGCCGGCCACAGCCACGCGAAGGTCAGTGTGCGCGGCCTCCTGCGGGGCGGGGCGGCGGCGCCACAGCGGGGCAGCGGGGCGGCGGGGCAGCGGGGTGGCGTTGGGAATCGTGCAGGGTAGGTACCGTAGTGGCGAGCCGGGAGCCAGCCCAGGTGCCCCCTCCGAAACAGGGACCGGAGGCATCATCCCAAGGGTGGGCCTCGGCAGCAGGCGCACCGGCCCAACAGCCCATCTACCCGCGCGCCAGCCTGTTGCCGTCACGCGACCACAATCCTCAGCCCCTCAGCCTTGCTCCCCCACCCTGCCCCGCCCTCCCCCAGCTCCCCCACCTGCGCCGCCGCGGTCGCCACCCTCATGAGCACCGCCTGCCGGCCCCAGGCCCCCGGCAGCAGCCGCACCAGCCCCGCGGCCGCCCCCAGGCAGGCCGCCATGTTGCCCAACGTGGCCATGGAGCCGGCCAGGTCGGCGGGCTCGAGGCCCTTGGGGTAGCCGTTGTCCTCCACGCCTGCGGGGTGGGGGCCGGGGAAAGGCGGGCAGGTGGCGGGGTGATGGGGCCGACCGGACAAGGCGGGGCTGGGTCCAGGGGACATGGGAACGTGGGGTAGTGTGGGGCGGGAGCGGCCGGGATAGGTTCACCGGGGTGGGCGCGCGGTGGGTGAGGCGCTCAAATCAACCCTCGGCCTCCTTGGGAGAAAGCTCGGGCTCCGACAGCAGCTTGCGTGCTGCTGTTCTGTGGCTGCCAGGCCGCGGGCGCCATCGCTGCTGCAAGCCCCGCGGGGCCTTGCACCCCCAAACGTCATGTCGCATGCGGCCTGCTGCCGCACGCACCAATGTAGTAGAAGCACTCGCCGTCGCCCTCAGACAGCCGAAACTTCATTTGCGTGATCTGCGGCAGGAGAGGAGTGTGTGCGTGTTGTTGGGAGGGTCACAGCCCACCCCGGCCCCGGCTGCCGCTGCTGCGATACTGCCGGACGAAGCCCTGGTTCCCACTGGGATCAACGGGAGCGTGACTCCGGTCGGCCCCCCGGGTCACACCCCCAGGGGGCACCCCGTGGGGGCCCGGCCTCAGGTGGCTGGAGCCACCGGCCGCAACACGCCGCCAGTCGTTTGGAGCGCGCGTGCAGGGCTGTGGCTGAGGCTGCTTGTGCGGCTTCGGCTGCTGGTGCTGGTGCGGGGGCGTCTGGTGTGGTTGCGGGTGCGGGCGGGTACCCACCAGCTGCTGCAGGCGCACGGGGTGAGGGTCCCGGATGCGCAGCTTGTACTCCACATTGCCCTCGCCATCCTCCTGGGGCAGGCACGCCAGCGACAGGTCGCGCGGCTCGCGCTTGGATCGCAGCGCCTCGATCTGTTGGGAAAGTCAGGGAGGGGTGATAAGGGGGCGTGCAGGTTTGGGCTTGGAGCGGCGGGGGCAAGGGAGCGGCTGCGGGGCAGCTCCCAGGCGAAGGCCGCGAAGGCCTGGCTGCCGAGAGCCGAAGCCGCACCTGGTCCGGTCGCAGCTTGCTGGTTCCCTCGCCGCTCTCCAGCATGGCTAGCAGCTCCTCGGGGCTCAGCCGGCCGCGGGAGCCCTTGCGCCTGAGCGGTGGAGGTGGGGCGTGGTCCGAAAGTGGGTGGGTGGGCGCATGGCACGCAAGGGCCTTGCCGGGCCCATCCAGCGCTTACCTCTTTGGCTTGTCCTTGGACATGTTGGGAGCTGTCGTGTCGGTGACGACCCAAGTCGTCGGTTCTCGAGCCCGAGAGCCCAGCTCAAGGACTTGGTCGAACATCGTCCTTCTCGAAACTCTTGTTGTTTTGTCACTTGTTGTCTAAAGTAAGTGCAGGTCTCACGTCGAGGAGTGTCCATGGGGGGCTCAGAGGCGCGAGGGGCCTGTCGCGGACATTTTTATGCAAGTCTGTTGGTGTCGCCGCTACTAGGTTGTCAGGTTACTGTGTGTATGTGTAAGCAGAGTCAGAGCGGGTTGTTGGCATGTTGGGGGGATAGGGCTTGTTCGCCGCATTGATGCGAATGCAGAAGAGTCCGGCACCGGACAGCTTCAGCGCGCTGCTGCTACAGTCGTCGCTCGCCCACGATAGTGCAAAATGCTTGCAAAACACGGCATGTCAGCACTAGGGCGACCTGCCGGGGCACGGTCGCCCGCGTCGCAGCCGCTTGCAAATGTGGCACCCCAATTAGCGGTACGCTGCTTCATGCAACGATTTCATCAGCTAGTGCAAGCAGCCGCTGAGGGCCCGTGCTATGAATTGCGCGCAGGCGGCCCGGCTTCCACAGAGCACAACAGCGGCGCCAGCTTCAGTGTCCCAGAGGTCAGTTAGCTGCAATCCGGCGCTGCTACTGCGGTTGCGGCGATGGAACGAAACACGGGCATGTTCATGGCCTGCAGGCCAGCGGTGGCTTGCCGCGCCGCGAGCGTGGAGCGGCCATGGGTCTACGAGCCCCGACAACCATCGTCGGTACGCTACATGGCCTTTCTTGTCCGTGCAGCGGACCCTGCGCGCCAAGTAGGGCCTCGGCCGGGCGGGAGTGCCGGCCTGCCGACACCCCCTGCCGCCGACCGCAGGTGCCGGGCCCCATCAGCCCCGCGGACGCTTCCCTGGCCTCCATGGATGAAGTGGGCCCCTCGTACGAGGGCATCGTTGACGAGTCGCCCACCCGGCCGACGGGCCTCTTCGTGCGGGTGCGTCAAACCCTGGCGGCCTGGGGCTGCGCTGACCCCTGGGCACTTCCGGGATGGGCCTGCTCCGGCAAGACACCACGACATGGCCTCGCAAGCCCCGGCTGGACCGCCGTGACCTGATGGCACTGCCAGCACCGCCCACGGAGGCCTGGTGCTGGCCGCTCGCTGCTCGAGGCGTCGCGGCAGCCTTCAGAGCATCAGCGCGCTGCATACACAGGCGGGCCTGCGGCTCAGCCCGCCAGGCAGCAGGGCCCTGCCCCACCTGGCGTCCGGGCATTCCACGGCGCACGACCTACGCCGCATGCAGAGCCTCTGCTGGACACGGCCCAGTTGTTGGCCTGTTGCGGTGCAGCAGGCCTCCAGGCCATTGCGATCCGGCTCGGATGTGCCGCCTCCGGCGGCCACGGCCCCACCGATAGGCCAAGCAGTCATGTCGGCTACACACCCCGCGGCCGCCCTGCCTTGCTCCGCCCCACGCCGCTGCCGCCCCGCGCCTGGTCCGCCTGTGCCGCCTCCCAAGGTCCGCAACATGGTGAAGCACTTCAGCACCTCCAAAGGCCTGTTCCGGGCGGTGGACGGAGTGGACGTGGACATTGAGCCCAGCTCCATCGTGGCGCTGCTGGGGCCCTCGGGTGGGTGCACCTGGAACTCTGGGGTGGGCGCCGCTGGGGCCGAGGGCTGGGTGCACCTGGGGCCCTAGGATGGGTGTCGTTCGGGCACTTTGGTGGGTCCGCTAGGGCCGTGGGGTGGGTGCACCTGGGGCCCTGGGACAGGTGCTCGTGATGGCCCTTGGGTGGGGGCCGGGGCCCTTGGGTGGGGACCTCAGGGGCCTGGGTGGTGTCCTAGGGAGGGGCGGGGCAACAGGTGCGGGCTGGGGCCGGCAGGCACCGGCTAGTGCGGCACTGGGCGGCTCTGCTGGTGCTCTCGGGCAGGCACCTGCACGAGGGCTCAGGTGATGATGCAAGGAAGGGGCGGCGGGCAGGGGCTGGAGCCTGGGGGATGTTGAGCCTCGGCGCTGCTGAGGCCGTCGGGTGGTCGTTGGCCGTGGGAAATTCCGGAACACCGGGCGGACGGCGGAGAGGTCGCGCGATGGGGAATGGGGGTCAGGGGCCACGGAATGTGGCACTACAGGGGCCCCCGGGTTGGCATATGGCAGGGAACGGTCCGCAGAGCGAGCCGAGCGGAGGGAGCTCTGCTGCGGGGCGGCTGGCCACGGGGGCGATGCGGCAGGGTGGCGGCAGGGTGCCCCTGTGGGGCCGCAGATGTGGCGCCAAGGGAAGTCTTGGCAGGCTGCGGGCTCTGCCGGGGCTTGTGACGTGTTTGCATTAAATGACCTAGACCCAGGAGGTGCTTCAAGCGGCCAGGCCCCCAACCTCATACCTCATGCCTGTCTGACCGCCGCGGCCCCCAACCCCACACGCAACCCACACGCGCAGGCAGCGGCAAGACCACGCTGCTGCGCCTCATCGCCGGCCTGGAGACGCCCACGGGCGGCTCCATTTTCTTCGATGACACCGACGCCACGAGCATGTCGGTGCAGGAGCGCCAGATCGGCATGGTGTTCCAGTCGTACGCGCTGTTCAACCACAAGAACGTGGCCGACAACATCAAGTTCGGCCTGGAGGTCCGCAAGCTCCCCGTCGACCACGACAAGCGCGTCGCGGACCTGCTGGCTCTTGTCCAGCTGCAAGGCCTGGGCGATCGCTACCCGCGCCAGCTGTCGGGCGGGCAGCGCCAGCGCGTCGCGCTCGCGCGCGCGCTCGCCTCCAACCCGCGGCTGCTGCTGCTGGACGAGCCGTTTGGCGCACTGGACGCGGTGGTGCGCAAGCAGCTGCGCAGCGGGCTCAAGGAGATTGTGCGCAGCGTGGGCGTCACCACCATCATTGTGACGCACGACCAGGAAGAGGCCTTCGACCTGGCGGACAAGGTGGTGGTCTTCAACCGCGGCCTCATCGAGCAGCAGGTGCGGCGGGGCGGGCAGCAGGGGTTGGGCGGAGGAAGCCAGAGCGGGGGCGGAGCGCAGGGAGCGGGGCGTGTTGGGGGTCGCGGCAGGGGCCCTGGGGCAGGGGCCTCGCCGCCGGGACGCGGCGGCGGGGTGAGGGGGCGCCTGCACTTGGCGTGGGGGGCAGGTCGGCCTAGGGCTGCCAGATTGGACGAGCAAGGGGCTACGGCAAGGGCCGTGCTGCGGCGGGTGGGCGGTGGGAGTGGTCATGGGGGCAGCAGGCATGGCATGCTGCACTGCTCGCCGTCACCTGGGCTGCCTTCCGCTTGGGCCCAGGAGGGCGAGGCAGCAAGGCGGCACGCGGCCGGGGCTTGCGGGCTTGGTCGGCGGCTGTGCCGCAGCAGGGGTGCGCTGCGGTGCCGGGGAAGAGGGCTGTAGCCCCCACGCAGCCCGCAGCGGCGGTCCAAGCCCGCAGCCCTGTGGCAGGGTGCGCTCGCGCGGCCTGCACCCCATGCCCTCCCGTGTCGCTGTCGCCAGGCGCTCCACCCCTGCCGTCCTGCCCGCCCGTCGCTGCCGCCTGCCCGCGCAGGGCACGCCCACGGACATCATCAAGAAGCCGCGCACGCCCTTCATCATGAAGTTCGTGGGCGAGACCAACGTGGTGCCTTCGCAGTCGCTGGTGCGGCGGGCTGGGTTGCTCTCGGGAAGTGAAGGAAGCTTCTAGAGACGTTAAGGCAGCAAGGGCAAGGGGAGACGGTGCAGCCCCCGCCCCGACTGCAACGACTCCCGCGCCCACACGCCCGCCAGACTTGGCAGCCACCGTTTCCCCATCCTCGCAACCTCCACCCGTTGCATACTATCGCTCCCGCCCTCACCGTTCTTCCTGCCCTGCCTGCGGCCCTTCCATCCCCAACCCCATGCCCAACCTCTCCGCCGCCCCCAGCTGGCCAAGCGCATGCGCGTCAACACCACCAAGTCGCTCGTCATGTTTCGGCCGCACGACATCCGCCTCTACCGCGCGCCGCCGCCCGAGGACAGCTCGCGGCCCGCGGTGCCCGCCATGGTGGCGGACAAGGCCAACCTGGGCTGGATCATCAAGTACACACTGCGCTTCGACGATGACGTGGTGAGAGCGCGATCGGCCCTCCCTCATCGCATGTGTGCTGCCATGTTTCGCGACGTGACGCTATGCGGGGCCCGCTAGGCGGGATGTTGGCGGCGACTATCGGTGCCGGCACGGGGGGTGTTGATAATTGGCTCCGGGCATCGCTGACGTGCTGCTCGCTGAACAATTGCTCGCTGTGCTGGCCTGGTGCAGGAGTGCGAGCTGCAGCTGTCTCGCGACCAGGACGAGCGCGAATACAACCTGGCGGTGGGCAGCCGCGTGTACGTCAACGTCAGTCGGCGCGCCATGATGGCGTTCAACCAGTCGGAAATTGACAGCACGCCGCTGGTGTAGCCGACAGTTATGGGGCTGTGGCGGGTGGATGGGGGCTTGTTGGGTGCTGCGGGAGGGTGCTTGGTTGCGAGGCAGGAGCAGGTGGGGACGGCTGGCGGGCGGAGGGAGGCGGTGCGCTGACGGGTGGGCGGGTGTATAGGAAGTGATGGGTAGCCGGCTCGAATGCAGCCGGTTCGCAGGAGGACTGGGAGAGGGTGTGATGTGAGCAGGTAGGCTGAGGTGATGTGTGGCGGGACGACATGTGCGGGATGCTGCTGGCCTGACGGAAGGTGCACAAGTCGGGTTGCTGCACGCTCTCTTGTGTCAATTGTGTGCCTATCTACTGGACGAGCCGTTCCGGAGTCGGGGTTCTTGGGCATCGCATGCGGTGCGGGCCACACGATGGCAACCACACGCAAGCAAATGGGCCCGCAGCATCCTTCCGCACCACTTCGCACCGTTACACACTCGTAGGCACCATGGCTCTCGCTGCTCACTCGCGGCAGGTTTCGACCGCTGGCTCGTCGCGCACGAAGGGTGCGTCGCATGCAAGTGGTTGCCGAAGCTTCCCTCGCACATGCCCACCCAGCCTTGCCCCTCGCAGCCTTCGCGCCTGCTCGCGTGTCTCGATGCCGTGGCGCCGTGCTCGTCCGCGCTGAGGCTCAGAGCTCGGATGGCCTGACTCGTCGCTCGGTGCTGGGCGCCAGCTTGGCTGCTGCCGGTTCTCTGGCGCTTCCTTTCGGTCTTCCGGCTCCGGCGCAAGCGAACAAGCTCCTGTCCACGGAGTGGGAGCTGGTGAGTACGCGGGGTCGATCGAGCTTGCAGTGCAATTGTCTGGTTGTGAGCACGCCGGGCCCCTGCGCAGGTTGACCTGCCGCTTGACAAGGGCGTGGTGCTGCTCGACATCGGCTTCACCGACGAGAAGCACGGTGCGACTTGGGGTGCGACCCCCGGGCGAAACCGTGGCAGAGGCACGCAACCTCCGTCCCCTGTGTGCGTGCAGGTTTCCTGCTGGGTACCCGCCAGACCCTGCTGGAGACCACCGACGGTGGCAAGACGTGGAGCCCGCGCTCGATTGAGGCCGCTCGCGACGAGGGCTTCAACTACCGCTTCAACTCCATCTCGTTCAACAAGAGCGGCGAGGGCTGGATTGTGGGCAAGCCCGCCATCCTGCTGCACACCACGGACGGTGGCGCCAACTGGGAGCGCATCCCCCTGAGCGCCAAGCTTCCCGGTAAGAGCGGGGCTGCCTCGCTAGTCCCCAACCAGACTTGAGGCCGCCACGCCAGCCTCCGGGTCTTTCGGCCAGAGCGCTATGCTCCACGTTGCCGCGACTGCCTCCCCGCGCTGCGGCGACTGCCTCACCTTCGCCCGCCCCGACCCACATCGCAGGTGTGCCGCTGCGCGTCACCGCCCTGGACGGCAAGGCCGGCCAGGCCGAGATGATCACGGACCAGGTGTGGCAGCGCCCCGGCCGCAACTACGCCGCACTCGGGGCATGGGAGCACGGGGACCTGGCAAGACCGCGCAGGTGTTCGGTCTCCTCCCGCCGGACTGCCTCCATGCCGCCCCACCCATACTCTGCTCCAATGCCCATGGCCTTTGATCGCAGCACATGGGCGCATGCCACGGCACGGCCCACTCCGTGACCCCTTGCACCCAACCCACGAACCGCCGCCCTGCCATACCCCACTCCCTGCCTCCTATCCGTCCCGCCTTCCCTCCCCTCCCAGGGCGCCATCTACGTGACCGACAACACCGCCTACACCTGGACGGCCGCCGTGCAGGAGACCGTGGACGCCACGCTCAACCGCACCGTGTCCAGCGGTGAGCACCTGCCGCCATGGCCCCATGGTTCGGGGGCATCCCGGGGGCACGGCCCGGTATTGGCCGCAACCATTGAGGGCGGTGTTTGCGACGGCCTTGGTGGAACGGCTGGCATCGCCAGGTTGCGTCAGCTTGCTTGGGCAGCGGGGTAGTGTAAGGGGGCAAGCGTTTTGGCATGTGGAACAGCTGTGGTCAGCTGGTTGGGGAGCCGATGGCGGCGTCTGCCGCGCCGAAACAGCGATACAGCAGCGATGGCAAACGAGTTTGGCTGCATGCAGTCCGCCTTGCCGGCTGTGCGAGGGGTCGGGCATCCTATGTCATAGGATGCTTCCGTACGCCGGCGGCTGGCATGCCCAGGGCGCTGCCTTCGCGGGTCCCAACTCCCAAGCAAGGCCGCCCTTGATCTCGCACTCGGGCTGGGCCCATCTGCATTCCCCGTCCCCACCGGGCATCAGCTGCGCCTCGTATCCCCAGCCCGTAGCCACACCGCACGCACCGAGTCGCCACACCGTGCACAGGAGTGCATGCAAACTCACATGCATCTCGTGCCGTCCCCCGCTCCCCCGCACCCCAGGCATCAGCGGCGCTTCGTACTACGAGGGCAGCTTCTCCAACCTGGCCCGCTCCTCCACCGGCGACTACGTGGCCGTGTCGAGCCGCGGCAACTTCTACATGACCTGGACGCCCGGCCAGACCTACTGGATGCCGCGCAACCGCCCCGCCACGCGCCGCCTCCAAAACATGGGCTTCACGCCCAGCGGCGAGGTGAGCAGGTTGCTTGGCCGCTAAGATGACTGTTATTAAGTACATTGGGTCTACATTACATCGTGTTAGTGTGGTATGATGCTGTTTTCTCAACAATCCATCCCGATGGTGCGGTCAGCGACGCTGGGGTTGGGGCTGCAGTGCGGGCGAGGTGGGGCAGGCCACGCAGGGCTGGGCCTTGCGGAAGGGGCAGAGCGGCGTGGCGGGAGCGCCCGGCGACGATGGCGTTCGTGTGTGGTGTGGGCGTAAGGGCTACCTGGGTGCGGCACGCGGATGAGGAGCCCGGCACTGAGGTTGTGTGCGCCCCCCCCCTTCGTCCACGTCCGGCCAGGTGTGGGTTACCACCCGTGGCGGTGAGGTCCTGGTGGCGGAGGAGGCCGGCATTGCGCCCGAGAAGTTCGACGACGTCAACATCAACAGCCGCGGATTCGGGATCCTGGACATTGGGTGGGGCCTGGCACCATGGGGCGTGGGGGGAGGCTGGGGCGCTTCTGCGGTACTCGTGGGGGGGGGGGTGTCAGGTCCGCGGCAGCTGCGGCCGAGGCAGCAGCGATGCTAACCTCCTACTCTGCACAGTCTCGGCGCTCTTGGACGGCACGCCGCGACCCCACCTGCGCCAGCCATTCATTGGCCCCGTGCCCTGCTCTCCTCATTTTCCTGCTCCTGATCCCCCCGTCGCCCGCGCCTACCCTTCTCTGCATCTCGTCTCCTCCGCTCTTGCCGTCCCCTCTCGCTAACGGCGCCCCGCTTTCCTCCCCCGCCCACTCCCGCAGCTTCCGGGACGACAAGGTGGCGTACGCGTGCGGCGGCTCGGGCAGCCTGTACCGCAGCGAGGACGGCGGCAAGAGCTGGAAGCGCGACCGCTCCACGGACGACGTGGGCGGCAACCTGTACGCCATCAAGTTCTTCAACTCCAACCTGGGCTTCGTGCTGGGCAACGACGGCATCCTGCTGCGCTACTCTGGCGTCTCGGCCTAAACGGCCTAGAGCCCAGAGTGCTCAGCAAGCTCCGGCGTAGAGCGGCGCACCGGCGCTGAGGCCATGGCGTAGACGGCGGAGCCAGGGGCCCGCGGCCCACTGTGGTCAGCCCTCCTGGTGACGCCGGAGCTGGCGAGCCAAGGCGTCGGCGTGCAGTGGGGCGATAGCAGCGTTGGGGAGGAGCCGGGGCGGGCGCAATAGTGTTGGCGGCGCCGTCTGCAGGCAAAGGGGGCCCGCGCGGCGACGGCCGGCGCAGGGATGGGGCAGCGAGGGGATAGCGGGTAGGGTGCATGGAAGGCTGGGGTCGGCGTGGCGCACGGGTGGGCCCCAGCCGGCGTGGCCGTGCGTGGCAGATTCATTGGCGGTGGGACTGAGCCGGGCCCGACGGGGTCGCAGAGGCTGCCGCGCGCGAGCACGCGCCCGGGCGCTCGGCAGTTTTGTGGGCCGTGAGCCGAGGCCTGGAGGGTTCGCATGTGCTCGTGTGAGCTGCGGGCCATGAGTGGAGCCGCGAGCGTAGCGGCTGCGGCAAGAACCGGATGAGTTGTACACAGAACCTCGATAATGTGAGATGTGGGATGCGCGCGCGCGCCGACATGGGTCCGCGGTGGAGCGCTGTAAGCAAGCAAAGGTTGACATGGATAGTCTCCTGCCGCCATCCGCCTCACACCGCCACCATCGTGACTGGGGACGACCGAACAAACCTATGTCCGATTCTTCAGGGGTCCGCAGCAACACTGAGCCGTCCTCTTGAGGTGTCCGCTGGGTCCGGCAACGGAGCAACGGCCATCCCCAACACCGTCGGCACGTGCCGCCTTGACACGGCGGCACCTGCCCACTGCCCACTGCCCTCTGCCCACTGCCCACTGCCCACTGCCACTTGCCGCGACACTCCCGCAGACCCATGGGCCCCAGACACCCGCGACCACGCCATGCCCACAAAACCGCCACCCCTCCCAGCTTCTGGACCCAAACTGCAACGCTGCGCCCCGCCCCTCACCCCTACCTAACGCCCACCGCCAACTCCTCAACCTCATCGCCAGCCGCAGGCCGCGGCGTGTCCACCTCCGCCTCACACTTCAGCCTCGTCCCCCTCTCCAACGCCGGCCCGCTGCCTCTCCCGCCCTGCCCCTACCTCGTACTTGCTGGCTAACGCCCAGTTATTGCACGCCCCATGCTTACTTCTTACGTCCACCGCCACTGCCCTTCCACGCCATCGTCGCTTTCCCTCCTTCCTCCCCCCTCACTCGTACTTGCTGGCCAGCGCCCCTGCGCGCCGCGCCTCCGCCAGGCGGTAAAAGAGCGTGCCGTCGTAGCAGGAGCGCACTGCCTCGCGCGGCACCACGCCCGCCTCGTCGCGTGCCACCAGCCACAGCAGCGTCCAGGAGGTGAGGCTGGCGAACCTGCGCGCGTGCGAATGCCGGGAAGAGAGGTGGCGGGTTGGATGGCCAGGCGAGGGCCTTGACAGGTACCCCTTTCTGACATCCACGCTGGTTCTACAGTCATGGGAGAGGTGCATGCGCCCGAGGGCTGGCCCCGCCGCTCCGCACCCCCTGCTGCCCTTGCCTGCCTGCCTCCGCCCGCCAAGCCCGTCTCTCTGAGCCCCGGCCGCGCCGTCCACACCCTGGGGCTTGCTTCCGCTTTCTTCCCGGCGCACGTCAAGTGCCCACGGCACCCACCCACTCAATGCTTCCCAACCAGAATTCCCTCGCTACCAGGCCAACGGTCGGCCTCTCCCCCCCCCTCCTACACACGCCTTTGCGCTCAGTGCCCTCCTCGCCCCCCAGACCCGACCTTCCCCATCCGGCGCCCCGCAAGCCCCGTGTCCACCCGCTGCTAGGCCGACGTCGGAGAGTCAGGTGTATCCCCATTCATTCTTATTCCACAAAAAGCCAGGCCGGCCAGCACCGGCCAGCCCCCTCGCCGCCCCCAGCGCCCATCCCCCGGGCCTCACCAGCCCAGCACGTCGCCCACGTTCTTGTACGACCACACCAGCGCCCGCACGTCGGACCAGCCGCGAATCTCATCGTGGCCCAGCACCTCCCAGATCTGCTCCAGCTTCTGCGCCGGGCAAGCGGCGGCACCAGCAACGGCGTCAGGTCGAGGCATTCCCAGCGTGCCGGGGGACGGTTGTGCAGGCTGGGGGCCTGCCTCTGAACATGGGCATGCCGCGGCTGCCTGCAGTCGGACAGCAGATATTCCTACTTTGACCTCGTTTTAGCTTATCATAGGCACGCCTGGGCCCGCCTCCCGCCACCCGGACCCGCCCGTGGCCGTTCCGCGGGTCGCGGTCCGCTTGGTCCCTCACCGCGGGGTACATGCGCCCCTCCTCGTCGTACACCCCGCTGTCGCTGGCGTGCTTGATGCGGTGGATGTTCTTGACGTGGATGGCCAGGTAGGGATGCAGCAACCAGCTGTCCTGGAGGGGAAAGGGGGACAAGGGGACGGCGGGGAAGATGGGGACGCAAGCAGGCAGGTAGGCAAGGGCGCGGCACGGCTGCCTTGCCCGCTTCTGCCCTGCCTGCCTCCCCCTCCCCTGCCTCGCCCCAACTCCCCCCAGGCCACGCGCCTGCGTCATGAACGGCACCACAAGTGTGAAGTGCAGCAGCCAGGTGAAGGCCGCCGCCAGCAACACCGACATGCCCAGCTCGCGGCAGCCTGCGGCGAGGCGTGCCGCCGACACGTGCACGGCGGCGTGGCGAGTGTGTGGGTGCGCCGAGATGGCAGGAGCATAATCCGGTAGCGCTGCGAGCGGCTGTCCCGAGTCCTGGCATCGGGGATGCGCCCGAGGTGCACTGGCAGAGCCATGGGGATGGAGGTGTCCCCTAAGAGTGCGACGCCCGGCGAGCGGCCGCCCGCCCGGTCCGTGCCGAGCTTCTGACACGTGGTAATGCGGCAAGTTGGCGACAGGGGACGGCTCGGCTGCAGCCCAAGCGCCCATAGTGCAGCCGCTGCTCTGGCCGGCTGGGCCATGCTGGGTTCGCAAGGGCCCTGCGGCCTTGTGGCCTGGCACCTGCGCGGCAGATGCCCGCAAGCTGGAGCTCTGTCACAGGCCTGGCAGCTGGCACCCTGGCGCTCACCGACGTACGTGTCCAGCGGGTAGATGCGCCCGTCGTTGTCCCTGTGTTATGGCGAAGGAAGCGAGTGCCGCGGTGGTGAGTGTGGCTTGGCACGCTGGCCGGCCGGGCCCTTGTAAGCTCACGCGCGTGCAGGAGGCACGGCGCCCGGCGCCTGAGCGCCGCTCTCTACAATCCGACAGCGTCCGCTGCCCTGGTTTGCTGCAGATCAGCAACCCCTGCGCAGCTTCCTAGAGCGGCGGCGCCAGGCCCCCTCGGCCCCCGCCGAGGCCCACTGCGCCAGCGCGGCTCCCCCTTGTGCCGCAAGGCGCAAGCTCGCCGCCAAAGCCCGGCGGTTGCCACTGCGGGTTGCCCTAACCCAAACCCTTGACGTCGGAGGGTAAGGCGCAACCCCATTCATTCTCATTCTTCAAAAGCTCGCCGCCGCACCTGTCCCAATAGCCCACGTGCTGCTGCAGCACGGTGGCGGTGGGCACGGACAGGCCCTCGCTGCCGGCGGGGTGGACCGCATCCACCGCCTGGTATGCGCGTGGCACATCTGGGGGGCGCGAGGAGGCATCCGGCAGCGCGTGGGTTTGCGTGCGTGTGCGTGTGTGGGGTCGGCGGAGGTGTGTGGCGGCTGCTGGTGTGCATTGTGCGGTGGCGACCAGCACCTGGCCGGTACAGCGCGGCTTTCCCTGCGCGCGGCGTCGCGGCGTGCCCCGAGCCCATGATGTGCTGCGGCTGGCTTCGCGCGGGCGGTGGCGTGACGCGGGCCTTGGGTATGGCAGTGACGAGGTAGCTGCGAGTTGCGCTGCGGTTGGAGAACTGCACGATTAGCTTGCGCTAAGGCCCGGGCGTAGCGGTCGGGGCCGCGTGGAAGGCCGATGCGGGCGCGCCTCGGACTGATGGCCAACGGGTGGACGGGCCGTCACGACTTGTACGCGCAGCTCTCCACGTCAAAGCACACCGGGCAGGGGCTTGCTGCTTGCTGCTCGCCCCTGTCGCTCTCCTCGACCCGCGGGCCATGCCTACAAACCCGTGCCTTCCCCGACATCCCCCCTCGCGTCTTGCCTGCCTCCCGCCAGCCCCCAGTCAATTTCGTACATCATTAGTGTCCTCTCACGACGACGGGGTTTGCAGCCGTGGCGTGAGTTAGCGTTGATGTTATTTTCTACTGTTGCCCCTCAGCTAGCTTCTTTCCAATCTACAAGATAGGGCATACGTAGCATGTTGTATTGCACGCGGAGCGGCTGCGCAAGGGGCCCTGCGCGAGAAGCTGCATGGCGACCGATGCAGGGGCGGCTGAACAAGACCCGAGCGCAACGCATAGTCTCTTTCTTTACGGTGCAAGGAAGGCACTGGTACCACTGCCGAGTGCCGTAGAAAACATGCAGATTTTCGTCCGGACTGGTGAGCAGCGCCGAAATCTTCAGCCGACATGCTCGCGGCCTCCAGCCACCTCATTCTCGCGCTCAGCTCCATTTAACTAGCCTTCCCGCTGTGCTCGCAGACCGGACTCACCTCCTGGAGGTGAGTCCGGCGCAGACCGTCGCCGATGTTAAGGCTGCCGTGGAGGCCCTGCAGGGTGAGTCAGCGCGCTTCGCGCGGGGATGGGCAACTCGCGATGCCGAAAAGCAGCATGGCTGCGAGGGCTAAGGCTGCGGGTCGGCAACTTGCCGGCTCCGTGACACGATGCCCCGCCAACGGGGCTGGGGCCCAGTCCTGCTCATTACCCGAACGCCGCAGTGAGGGCGCTCATGCCACACGCGTGTCTGTGGGAGCGTGCTCTCGCTGCGCGTTGCAGAGGCCCGGCGCGCACGCCTGCATCCATGTGCGCCTACCGCGGGGGCCCCTGACCGCATGTGGCGCTTCCTTCGGCGCAGGGCTGGACGCCGAGGAGCAGCGTATCCTGTTCAACGGTATCCAGCTGGAGGATGGGCAGGTCCTGGCCGAGGCTGGCGTCTCCGACGACAGCACTCTGATGTGCCTGCTCCGCCTGCTGGGTGGTGCCAAGAAGCGCAAGAAGAAGACGTACACCAAGCCCAAGAAGCAGAAGCACAAGCACAAGAAGATCAAGCTCCGGGTGCTCAAGTTCTACAAGGCACGTCTAGCTGCTCCCAGCGGCTCTGCCCCACGCCTGACTCGCCCGCCTCCGTCCCTTCCTGTTCGCTCCCAGCTCTCTTAAGCCGTCCCCCTCCCTGCCTCGCTCGCTCCCTCCCTTCCCTACGCTCAGGTGGACGACTCGGGCAAGGTGCAGCGCCTGCGCAAGCAGTGCCCCAACTGCGGCCCCGGCACGTTCATGGCCACGCACTTCGACCGCGTCTACTGCGGCAAGTGCTCCAACACCTTCGTGTACGAGGGCGGTGCCCCGGCCGGCGCCAAGCAGCCCAAGGCTGCGCCCGCCGCCGCCGCGGCCGCCGCGCCCGAGGCCCCCGCCAAGGGCAAGAAGGGCAAGAAGTAAGCGCCTCGCCGGAGCGGGCGTCTTCGGCGGCGCTCCGCGCCGGCACGCGCGTTCCTGCTCGGCTGGGTGGGGCGTGTGGCTGGTGGCGTGGTGCCGCTGGCGTGTGGTGGCCCCGCTGGCATCAGGCCGCGGCGCGCCGTGCGTGTAACCCTTCGCGCTGACTGAGGGCTGTGCCTTTGCCTATGCGCAATGAGCCGTTGGGGCCGGCGGCAGAGCTGAGCGAGCTCGTGGTTTCGCAAGCAGACAGCAGTTAAGAAAGGGAGCACCACCGGGCCTCGTTGGCCGCCGCCAGCTCCAGAGGTTCCAGCGTCGAGGCCTGCGGGCGGCATACTGGAAGAAACACCACCGTCCTCTCTCGGCACGTCTGCTGAACGCACCACGGGACAGAGGGAACTCGCCATAGCAGCCCGCATCTGAGCAGCGCTTACATGATGCACGTCCCTGTGGGTCGTGGCACAGCACCTCCAGCAGCGCTGGTTCGGTAATTTCATCAGCATCGCCCACTCCCCTTACAATAATGCAAGACGCAAAGCTTTCGCGTCGCCTACCCGCACCCACCACGCCCATCTGCTAAACCCTGGCCTCCCAACTGCCACCCATGCGCCTCATGAGAAATTGGCACGACAGCAATCCTCTCGTCTCTATCCTGCTACCTGCCACCCAATGGCGGCCTCGCGGCATGTAGCCGCAATGTCCATCAACGACAGCACCGTCAACGCGCACGCGGCGGCTGCGAACACAGGACAATGACGACAATCGAGGTCCGCCTGCTTGCTATAGAGGCGCGCGCTGGTCACCGTAGTACCTGACCACCATCGTCAGCCGGCTGAACCCCAAAGCCAGGACTCGCTCCCACCACGCATGCGCCTCTGCCGCATGTCAGCGAAGGCCCGGCCCCTCACTTCTTGGGCGCCGGCGGCGGCGCCTCGCGCTTATCGGGCTGCTGCCCCTCCTGCGGCTTCTCCTTGGGGTTCCCAGCCGGGATGTCGTCAGGCCGCCGCTCCGGAAGCCGTGGCGACGAGGGCAGCTCCTTCGGATTTTCCTGCGCAGGAGTTTGGCCAACGGTGGGCCAACGGGTCAGGCACACGGACACCCAGAGTTGGGGAACCGCCACTACAACCGAGCACGGACACAGGGACTGGGGTCTGGGGACGGTTCGGGGATACCTCCGCAGGCCCCCGGTGTCACTAAAGGCAGCCAGCAGCCCTGTGCCTTGTGCAGCAGAGCCCAGCGCTGCGCGGCAGGGGTGGCAGCGTGCAGCGCTGCGGAGCGGAGCTTGCAGTGTTCTGCGGGTCGCAACCCTGACGCACCGGCAGCTCGGCGGGCCTGAACTCGGGCGTGACGGGAGCGTAGATGGGCTGCTCTCGGCCGGGGTTGATGCTGGGCTGGAGCGGCGTGGGGACGTACGAAGGCTTGATGAAATCCGCGTCGCGGTCGGGCTGGGGCCGGGTCCATATCGCGACTGGGCGCAGAGGCGCACGAGACGACTGCGCGGGGCGGCCTGCAGGGTGGGTGCGCAAGGTAGCACAGGCAGAGCAATGGGCAAACCAGGCAGCAACCCCTGGCATGCTCATGGTTGTGGCCTTCGGGGCGGAGAAGCTGCGTAACGAGATGCTGCCGCCGTACTAACACAAAGCGTGCACTTCAAGTAAAAGCGTGGCAGGTACCAAACACGCGTGCTGTGGTGCTCGGACGCAGCGGCCGGGGCCGGGGCACCGGGTTTACCGTGGCGGGACACAGCCCACGGACGTGCCGACGAGCACGTTAGCGTCAACGACGCCATAGCGCTGGTCTTTGTGTCTTCTCCGGCTACCGGTTAAGGTTCGTCAGAGTGCAGGCTTGCGGTTCGGTGCGAAGCTCCGAGAGATGCGAAGCACCGGAAGCGCGTGAAGAGTGTGTCCAGACAGCTGGTGTTAAGTAAGCGTAGCAGTCAGCAAAGCGTTAGCTGGAAGCGAACAGTCTTGCAAGGGAAAGGGCTTTGGCTTGTTTTGCAATTGCAATCGTTCATCATGCCACCTGCGGACAGCTCGCCAACCTTGCTTCAGACCAAGAACAGCATAGTGACCAACGTATTTGTTACGCGTGAACTCCTGTGCACAAGTCTGTGAGCACGCCCAAACAATAGCATCCATCGGCATCCGTAGGCGCAACAGCGCGTCTCAGCAACCCGCCTTGGCGCTGGATCACTCCAAAGAACCGGACGGTGGTGCGCGCACTCATAGCTCGGAGGAGGCAGTAGCGCTTCGGCAGGAGCCCCCGATCGCCGAGGGCGACAGCGTCGGCGACATGAAGCGGCCAGAGAGCTTCGGTGAACGGCTTTGGAGGTCCGTTGATAAGAAGCTGCCGTACGGCCTATCGAGGTGAACAAGGGACCTCGACCAACCCCGGGGTCCGCCGGGTATGGCTGACACAGCGGCGTCTGTTGCAGGTACCGTGGCGTACTCCTGGTCGTGTCTATCCCGGTGCGTGGAGGCTGGCCGGTAGTGAAGGCCTCTTTGCAGACGGGACGGGTGCAACCCTTGGCCCCACCCCTTGCCTAGGCCCGCTCGGCAGCCTGCGCTTCCAACGGTCCAGCACCCTAACTGCGCCTGCTAGCGCCGAGGTCTGACGAGGGCCTTGTGCATATGCAGGTCATCCTCATCCTTGCTGTTATCCTGCTGATGCCACGGTCCTCACCGCTGCACACTGAGCGTGCCCACACGCTCAAGGAGCTGCGCCACACGGGGCCCGCGGCCAAGTACGCCATTGTGTTCGATGCCGGCAGTACGGGTAGCCGCATACACGTGTTCAAATTTGAGGAGAAGAAGGGGGAGCTGATGCTGATCAGCGACACCTTCGAGCAGCTGAAGCCCGGGCTCAGCTCCTTTGCTGACGACCCGGCGAAGGCCGCCGCATCGCTGCAGCCGCTCATCGATACGGCGCTCAAGACAGTGCCCAAGAATCTGCAGGTGCGCGGCGCCCTCGCACGGCGCCCTCGCTGCATCCTAGGGTGTGGCACCCGCCGGCTTACGTGCGCCGAGGCGCAAGCATACCTGCTGCCCGCAGCCCCCGTGCCAGCAGCCTGACACCGAGCTATTGTTCGCCCTGCACGCTTGCCTGCCATCATCGCAGGCCGTGACGCCTATCTCGCTTAAGGCCACCGCCGGCCTGCGGCTGCTGCCGGGCGACAAGGCGGACAACATCCTCAAAGCTGTGGAGACGCTGCTGAAGGCGCAGCCTTTCAAGCTGGCGCCTGGTGGCGTGGCCATTATGGATGGTGAGGCCTGGTGTTGTTGTTGGTGGGGCGCAGCACCACTGAGATCCACCATTGCGCCTGCGATGGCTGTGCCGCGCGCCTGCTGCGCGGCAAGCGGCACATTAAAACATATCGACGATTTGCTCTCACCGCACGTGTGCGAGTCTGTGACACCCCTCGAAGCGCCAGCGCCCGCCACGTCATGACCACCGTCGCAGCGCGCTGACTCTGCGCCTGCTGGCTTACCCCCGCACAGGCAAGGACGAGGGCGCCTTCGCCTGGCTGACGCTCAATTACCTTCTGGGCAAGCTGTCGGGGCCGGTTAGCAGTACTGTGGCAGCGATTGACATGGGTGGCGGCTCCATCCAGGAGGCGTTTGCGTTGGAGGAGGCGGACGCGGCCAAGGCCCCCAAGTGGGTACTAGCCCGTCGCGTTCCGGGTCAGGGCCAGTGCAATGGCGCAGGAACTGGGTAGTGATGCAGGAGGCTGCGAGTCTCGGTGTGTGCCAAGTTGCTACCCGGCTGGTCCGTGCCGATTTGGGTCACGGGAGCCGCTGTGTTGGCCCGGCCGCCGAAGGCAACCATCGAAGCCTGCTGCTGCCTGCACTGACCAGCGGCATTGCGGCTTCCGCCTCCGTTCGACCCACATCATAACCCGCGCAGGGAGTACGTGACGCAGCTGCACGGCGGTGGCAAGACCATCAACGTGTACGTGCACTCATACCTGGGGTTCGGCCTCATGGCGGGCCGTGCCAAGCTCATCGAGTCGGGCGGCGCCGACGCCAAGGCCTGCTTCGCGGCGGGCGCGTCCGGCAAGTACTCGTACGCGGGCAAGGACTTCGAATTCGCGGGCGCCGACAAGGGCGACTTTGCCGCCTGCTCAGCGGTAGGCGGCGGCTCGCTGCAGGTCAACGCATCGTGCAAGGCGGTCCAGGTGTGTGGACGGCGCGACAATCCCTGCGAGGCACAGGCGAAGCGGGCGGGACACGGTGGGCATGGGCGTGGTTCCATCTTCTTAGATGTTTGGATGGCTTCCGCCGCGGTACCGGCACCTCAGGGCGCGTGTGCAGAGGGGCGGGGCACGCCGGGCATGCGCGCGATGCCGTGGTATGCCCTGCTGCTCGCCGTGCATGCATCTGGCCCGCTTGGGCTTGTCGAAGCTAACGCATACGACGCTGCTTGCGTCCTGCACGCGCTGCCCCACGAGCTTGGCCCCGCGCCAACCTTCACGATGGCCCCGCTTCCCCTGCCCGCTGCGCAGACGGAGTGCTCCTTCAGCGGCGCCTGGCGGGGCAACGGCCTCAGTGCGGGCCGGCAGTACTATGTGTCGTCGTACTTCTGGGACCGCGCCACGGAGACGGGCATCATCAAGGACGACAAGGCCACCATGTGGCCCACCACCGCTAAGGTGCGGCAGGGGAGGAGGGAACCGCGACGCGGCTCACACAGCATGCGTGCATGGGGCCGGCCCCGCGCCTCTGTGCGGGCGGCTCGGGCCCCTGCGGCCAGCCCACGAGCCCAGCACAGGGTGGGGCGACGCTGCGCGGGCGACTGAATCCTTTGTACGACACGTCTTGCTCCTTACGGCTTGCGTGTGTGCCTGGGGCCTGCCGCTGCCGTGTTCAGGAGTACGAGGCCAAGGCTGGCGAGGTGTGCCCGCTCAGCGTCGAGGCTGTGGGCAAGGCCTACCCCAAGGTGCAGGGCGACGCCGCCAAGTTCCTCTGCCTGGACCTCACCTTCTGCCACGTCATGCTCACCCAGGTGGGGCTTGGGCCGTCGCCGTGTCGTGTACAGAGGCGGCAGGGTCCGACAATCATGCGAATCGCGGCCTGTAATCGGGGCCGGTTAGGGGTGCGCTGCGCAGGAGTAGGTCCGTGCTTGAGGCTTCGCTTCGCTGCCCGCCGCGCAGGGCTTCAAGCTGGACCCAAGCATGAAGGTGACGCTGGTGAAGCAGGTCGAGTACAACGGCCAGAACATTGAGGCGGCGTGGCCGCTAGGCGCAGCCATCAACGACCTGTCATCTTGAGCGAAAGGGATGGTGGATGTGGCAGGGGTGTGCCATTGGGATGGGTGGAAGGTGTGCTCGCAGAGGCCGTGCGGAAAGCTGCTGGATGCCTCGAACATGCCTGGGGTGCTTGCGTACATGCCGCTGAGCGGGCTACCCGCTGTTCGCAAGAAGCGACAGCTGGTTTTTAGCTCGAAGTTACGAGCGATGTCATGAGCGATGTCATGAGCGATTGTAAGCAAAGGCAATGACGGCTTGCCCTGTCTGTGATGACGCATGGGGGACGTGGGGCGGTGGGGGATTGCACACGGTATGGCACGCCTCGCGACATGTGCAAGCAACCTCGTCGTTTACGGCTTCCATGAGGCGCAACAACATTTCAACAGCAATTTTAATACGCTAGCTATACGCACCGCGTAAGCCACGACTGTTGAGCGCAACCCCTTTCGCACGCAACTTTATAGTGACGCGACGAACATCTTGAGCGCCTTTGACTACTTGTCGTCGGTCGCGACGATGCTATTACTAACGCGCTAAGCGGGCGATAGCCAATTCCTTGACCGCGGTCAAAGGCCCAGGCAGCTGTCTTGCGGACGCCTTTTGTACGTATGGCAGCAACGGGACTAGAGCTGTCGCAGTTGAAGGCTCGTCTGACGCGTTTAGGCGTGGAGGTCCGTGGGGGTGGCGCAGCTCCATCCAGCCCTCCCCCTGCGCGAGCACCAGCCGCGTCGCACAGCCCAGGCCAGCAGGTGGGCAAGACGCCCTAGTGGCTTGGCCCGCGTGCATGATGGGGTTTCGGCTTTCTGCACAGCACTCAGACTGCGCTGGGTGCTGCCCCTCAGGATGGGCGAGGCCTGGACCCCACCGCCATACAACGGTGAGCGTGCGTTGCTTGCTCGCGGCGCGTGGCCCGCGTGCCCTAACTTAGCTTGGCCCAACCACTGGTGCAGGGGGCGCAAGGGCATGGCGGACCTGTTCGACCGAATAAACCGCGTCGAGAAGGCCATGCACAGCGCCGAAGCGCAAGGCGCTGCCATCCAGCAGGCGCTCCAGGAAGACCTTGCCGTTGCAACGATGGCCGCGGCAGCAGCCGATGAGGCCATCCACAGCCCCAAGCCTGACCGGTGAGCCTTTGTGCAAGCCTACCTGCTAGCACCTGGCCGTGCGTCGCTAAGCTTTGCTGACGTGACCATCGTCCGTCCCCACGCCGCCGAAGTAGAGCGGCGGCCGCCAAGAAGGTCAAGAGCGCTGCCAAGCCGGTGCGGCAATCGGCGCTGGCGCAGGCCGGCGGGCCCAAGCCACTGAGCTTAGCGGTGCGCAGCGCGGACCACATGCGCAGCATCCCCGCGCACACGCCATTGTCAAACGTGCTGGCACAGTTCAAGGAGGCGGAGACGGCCTGGGCTCATGAGAAGGTGCGAGTTGTTGGTAACGCCATTCCTAAGGGAGGCGAGCACATGCGGTAACTGGCCAAGAAGGCGCATGCGGGCCTGTGCGCTTGACGTCAGGTCATGCAGCGCTTGACCATTGTTTCTTACCATCACACTCGGAAGCACGGCCATGTGAGCCCTGCAAGCGCCCGGTGTAGCGCTCAGGTGCCGCGGCATGCCAGGCCTCAAACGCGCTAGCTGGTCGGTGGCGTTGCTACTACGCCACCACGCCATTACGCAACCTTGTGAAGCAGCCATGTGAAGTACAGTGGCACCACCAGGACCCCTCCCGCTGCTCGGCCTTGCTACCCTGGTCGCCGCCAGGCCCGGCTGCGGCGCGAGGCCATCGAGGAGCGCAAGCGTGCCAACAAAATGGAGCTGGAGGCCAAGCGCGTGCAGCGGGTGCTGGAGCACCAGTCGCTGGACATCAAGGCGCTCAAGACGGCGCTCAAGAGCCGCGACGGGCAGCTGGAGAGCGCGGCCGAGCGCATCCGGGAGCTCGACACAGCGCTGCAGCGGTGAGCGGAAGGCCCTGAGTTGGGGTAGGCGTGCGGTGCTAGGCATGTGCAGGAACTGCGGAACACCGTGCGCTAGGCACCCCCCTCGCTACAGGTGTGCGCAGCCGGCGCTGTGACCGGGCCCCCAAGTCTCCTCGGCCTCTGGTGAATCGTGCCTGCTGCGGTGTGTTGCCCTGCGGCGGTCGTCGGCGCAGGACACAGGAGGACGCCGCGCTCACCATCTCTAGCCTCAACGCGGAGCGCGACGACCTCAGGGGCCTGCTGATAGCGGCGCTGCAGCGGCTGGAGGCGGTGGACGACCTGGTGCAGCGGGCCGACATCAGCAGCGCCATGATGGAGGACAAGGTGTGCCGGGATGTAGCGAGCGGGTAACGAACTTGTTTCGCAGCATGGGTTGCCGGCCGGCGGCTACGGCTGTGACGCCGCATGCAGGGCTCACCCTCGGCCCCTGATACGCGCGCGTGCATGTGAAGGCCCACGGTCGCAAGAAGTTGTGCGAACAGCTAGGCGGAAGCGCGGGCCGAGAATCTGGGCAGGCCCTGCATTATCCTGGAATGGCGCCTGAACCCACCCACGTGCTGTGCCTCTGGTCATGGCCTCCGCTGTGCCGCACGGCAGATGCTGCTGCTGGAGGAGGAGCGCACGCGCGCGCTGGAGGCGGCGGCGCGCGCGCGCAACGAGGTGACGGAGCTGGCCGAGAGCCGGCGCAAGCTGCAGTGGCAGAGCAAGCTGCTGGAGAAGATGTCAGAGGTGGGTCCCTCGACGCAGGACGGTGGGCAAAGGGGGGCTGGCTTGCAAGGGACCGGGGCCTTCTCACAGTGGTGCGCTCACAGCGTGAGGGCGCGCTCCGTATCCGGCCTCGCGTGCAGCGCCTGACCACCAATCTCATCGCGCGCGGTCTGTGTCTTGCCCGTTGTCGGCTGTACCCTCAGGTGCAGCTCAAGCACAACAAGCGCAAGAGCGAGGCCATCCGCCGCCTGCTATCGGCTGAGGAGCTGGCGGGCGGGGCGGGCGCCATGGGCGGCCACGGCGGCGAGCTGGGGCCGTCCGAGTCGGAGCTGCTGGACGACATGTGAGCCACGTGCATGGATGGATTGCGCAGACGTGACGATCTGGAAGGGCGAGGAGGCGGATGCCGTTAGAGGGTGCCTCGAGCAGGGGCAACCAGGAGCGGCGGCGGCGAGCGAAGACCTACTTGAGCGTTTGGCGGACACCGAGCCCGAAGCGCGGGGAGCGGGGGCCCAACTATCTGAAAGTCTATTCCATACAACGGTTAGTCTACGCCCTCCTGTCTATGGCCGACTAATGTGCATGCCTCTGTGCTGCGCTCTTGCTTCCGATATGCATAGGCCTGGAACTAATGGTTGGAAGATAGTAGGCGCGCTGGCGCGGTGTGACCAGGCGCAGAGTCGCACGCAGGGAGCTGTAAGCACGAGGGTGAACAGGGGAGGCCCTCGAAGCTGCCAGCCCTGCCGATGAGGGCCGCTCTGTACCGTCGTACAATGCCGACACCGCAGTGCTTGGCGAAGCAGTCCGCCTTGGAAACTGCCGTACTCTGGGGTGCGCAGCAGTGTTATACATACTTGCGTGGCAGTGGCATGGTCGTTGCAAATGCGCAGCGCCCGCCATCAATGAAGATGAGCAGTCGCGCAAATGATTGGAATTCGCCTGAACTTCTCGTCGAGGTTTCGCGCGTGTGTTGCCACAACTGGAACGCTTGGTTACCCCCGAAACTCAACTACGCTTGCCAGCCCGTCATGCGCGTTTAGGTAAACGGTTCGTTCACGAATTGCGCGTCCCGGTACTTATCACATGCCTGCATTGAGCCATTAGCCTCTGGGCAAATATGAAAGTACGACGCGTGCTCGTGCAAGCGTTTATTGTCACCACCTTCGGCGCCTTCCTGCAACACGAGAATGCTCATGCAAAGGACAATGCCTGGTTTGATAGCGGATTAGCTTCAGGAGTCCATGCGAATAGCAAGGCGACACCATCGCACAGGGGTCACCTGCCGCCATTGAGGAGCCCCCCTGCGCCGCTGAGTTATGGTATCCCGGCTAACCAGCGCCGACTGCAGGAGGCAGAGGAGGCCGAGGTACCATGGATGTTTTGGGACGGCACCGTTCCGAGGACATATGTTCCCAAGCCCCGTTGTTGCCTGATGTTGCAACTTGCAAGCCAAGCCACGTTGCCGCTTGTGAACGCAGGTGTCACAGCCACACACGCCGCTTCAGAAGAGGAAGTCCGGATCCTTGCAGGCACCTGCGGCCTCACCCGGCCTAAGCGGGAACCTGTCGTCGCCGGCAGCGCCGCTCTCGCCACGCCCGCCGCGACCATCGTCCGCCTGGAGCCGGCCGCCCTTGCCCTCTCATCTCTCTCTGCCGCCAACACCCCCCAGCACGCAGCAGCTACCGAGCGCCCCACCTGTAACACCACCACTCTCGCCCCCACCCGCACCACTCTCGCCACCAGCCCGGCCGCTCGTGCCGCCGCCGCGCCGCCCGGCTTCCTTGCCATCCCCGCGCCTGCCCTCCCTCCCCTCGCCGCCTCCACGCCAGCGCCCGCCGCGGCCCCCCAAGCGGCCTTCGCCCAGCACCCCCAAGCCTCCTACACCCAGCCCGCTGCCAAGCCCACAAACGGACACGTCCCCTCCTCCTCGTCCTCCTCGTCCTCCTCCGTTTCAAAGGGCCCCCGGGCCAGCGGCCCCCAACTTCATCGTCATCATCACAGACGACCAGGACGAGCTGCTCAATTCCACACACCCATACTACATGCCAGCTCTGCACGCGACGCTGCGGCAGAAGGTGCGTGGCGAGGCTCGGAAGCGGCATCGCGGCGCCACTCGCGGTCGCCATGCACCGCTACCGATGCGTGTCGTCCTGTCCATGGATGGTGCCGCTGCACACATACGACGTGCGGTCACGCCCGCATGCCCCATGGTCCCCATCGCTCCCGTGATGTGACGCGCGTCGCCCCGACCCTGCCACTCCGTGCCACGCCGTACCGCCGTACGCAGGGCACGCACGTGGCCAACTTTGTGGCCCCCACGGGCGCCTGCTCCCCCGCCCGCCTGGCGCTGCTGACCGGCCGGCTGGCGCACAGTACCAACGGTGCGAGCGGGCGCAGGGGGGGCGGCCGTGCGTCGTCCGGCGCGACGTGCAGGGCAGGGGCCGGCGGCCCTGCTGGGGCGAGGACACACAAGCTACTCCGCCTGGCGCTGTGGCTTGTCCCATAGGGCGACAAGGGCGCCGCTGCATACAAGCCACCTGCCCGCCGCCCCAACCCCTTCGTCCATCCTTCATGTGAAACCTTTGCCCGCGTACCGGTGCCTCACCCCGCCGTGGCCCGATTGCAGTCACGTCCAACTACTGGCCGGTAAGCGTGACGGTGGCTCGCGTCCGGCGCCCACACGCGCTCGTGCCTGCTGGAGCACCTTGCTTGCCAAGCAGCTGGCTCTGCTAGGCCTAGCGTTGCCAGGGTGTGTTCATAATAATCAACAAATGCCTTTGGGTGTGTGTAAGCGACTGGCCCGCCGCCGCCCGCGCACTACCGCTGCCACCGCTGGCCGCCGCCACCTGCCAGCCCCGAGCACACTCACGTTACCGTCCACACGTGCACCCCTCGCTGGCCACCCTTCAACCGTCCCTGGCCGCTGCTGGCCGCCCGCGTTCGACTGGCGTCACGCGTGCGCCACAGACGGGTGAGCGCTGTGGTGGGGGCCGTGGGGTGCGCAGCGCCCGGTAGCAGGCCAAGCTCTGCGAGCTGCGGCTAGGCCCCGGCCCGCTCCTCTCACGCACCCGACACCACCCGACGCCTGACAACCCGACACCCGCACGTGTCCCCAGGCGGCTACATTCGGTTCTTGATAGACAGACTGGACACCGAGTGAGCGCACCCGCTGGGAGGCAGGGGGCAGGGAAGGGAGCGCAGATGCTGGGAAGGAGGGCAAGTGCCGTGACCGCCCGGCGGCCAGGGCCAGCAGGGGTAGGCGCAGCTAAGGGTAGGACTCGTGGCCGTGCGTGGTTGCGGGTGGCAACTAGGGCGAGTACGGAGTCCAGCTCAAGGCCTCGCCTTCGCACGGAGCGCCCCTTCCCGGGCCCCGCTGGTCCAGGGTGGCGAGCTAGCTCGTGGACGGGATTGTGGACTGCGCCGACCCACACGTTTCCTGCGGCCCCCCGCCCCTGCACGCCGGCAGCTGGCTGCCCACCCGCCTCCGTGACGCCGGGTACGACGTGGCGCTGTACGGCAGATTTCTGAACGAGTACCACCCGAGATACCGTTTCAGTAAGTTGCGTATTGTGCCGTACAGTGCAGGCCCCATGCGCTCAACGGCTCAAGCGGGCGCACCAGGGGCCTTGCCAAGCGGGTCCTGTGGTGGTCAACGCGCCCTCCGCTCAAACCCCGTCCCCGCTCGGCGGACGACGATTGGCAGCCATCTCAATAGCCCAGGATTACTATTGCCGCTATCCTCGAAACAGTAATGCGTTGATCTTCGACAACATGTACGGTACTTCTTGTGTAGGCGTTCGTTGGAGATTGGCAACCTTAAGCCTTGGGTGACAGCATCCTCCCGCCGAGCTCTCCCAGCTCAGACCCCACCGCTCTGCGCCCTGCCGCCGCGGCCGCAGCGCGCCGGGCCGATGTACCGTTCGTGCCCTCCGGCTTCAACACCTTCGAGGCGCTGCCGTACAACACGCAGTACGGCCCGGGCAGCACCTGCCTCGCGCCCAACGGCCTCCCATCGGTCTGCTATCCGGACCAGCACGAGACCGACTTCATTGCCCGGCGAGCGGTGTCATTCCTGACGTGAGTACTCAACTACCAGCGCTGCCGTACTGTGCGGCTCCCTTGCCGAAACTGGCTGAAGGCGAGCGGGCCGTCGCAAGACAGCGCCGCCGCCAGCTGCGCGCAGTGAACATACCGGTAGACTAAGTATTCGATCATACATACTGTGAAATTACTTATACACACCATTATATACATATGCATGCAGACCCTCTACGGCGGTTGGCACACTAGGCATGCTGCGCGCACCACCGACGCCCCCACCGCCCACCCGACGCGCCCGACCCCGGCCCCGCAGCTCGGACGAGCGGGATGCCAAGCCCTTCCTGCTTTACCTGGCGCCCTCGGCCCCGCGCTGGGCCACCAGCTGGGAGCGAGGCGTGGCAGAGCGGCAGCCGCCCTTGCCGCTGGCCCGGCACGCCGAGCTCTACCAGAAGGACAACGTGAGCGCATGGCGGGTGGCGCGGGAGGCGCCCGGGCCCCGGCGCACCACAGCCTCAGTTGTCGCGCAACTGCTCGCAGCGGTCCCGGCCTGCGGCTGCCAGGAGGCCGGGGTCCGCGTGCTGGCGGCCGGCGATGAAGGCCTTACTTGCGAGACGGAGGCCTTCCCCTCGCGCGCGCTCCTGCCACCAGGCCACGGGCGCCGAGCGAGCAGCGCCCGCCGCTGCCCCCTGCGTGGCCTGCCCGCAGCTGACCCCGTGTCTTGTATTGCTATCGATGCATCGACTCATTAGCCCGATAGCCTCTGTCCACTGAGGTTGCAAAAACACGACGGCATGCCCGCAGCTGACCGTGCCCCGCGGCGCGCACTGGGGCGTCGCCGACCGCACCATGCCCGGCAGCGGCGGCCTCAAGGAGGGGACCTCTGCCGCGCGGGGCATGGACGCGGCGTACCTGCAGCGGCTGCGGGCGCTGCGGGGAGTCGACGAGATGCTGGGGTCCATGGGTGAGGGCCGTTGGTGGGAGCGGGCTCCAGCAGCTCTGTGTGCTTGGAGGGAGAGGGGCGCGTTTGTTGGCGGCTGACGCGGCTTGCCCGCCCCGCCCCGCTGCCCCTCAGTGTCAACCCTGGAGTCGACCGGCCAGCTGGACAACACGTACATCATCTACACCTCGGACAACGGGTGAGCAACGACATAAAACACGAGTGCGCGAGGGCAGCACCCGCCAGCACGGTGTCGTACGGCGTTATCACATGGACAAGGGCGGGCTATCAAGTGCCTCAACGAGTCCATCCGCGGCGGTGGCGCCGTCCAGCCAGCCGCACCACCGCTGGCCGCTAGGTGCGGCATACGTTGGCACGCTGGCCTGACCCGTGTCCTCGACCTCTGCTCGCTCCCTTGCCGCCCCCGCCACGCACGCCGCTCCTGCTCTCAAGGTACCGAATGGGTAAGCAGCCCCCGTGTGCTCGGCACGGCGGGGCACGACGGTACACATCCCCTTCTTGCAGCCACCCCCGCAACCTCCATCGCCAGCGGCCCCGCCGGTCGCGTAGCCGCAATTGCGGCGCCTTCAATGTGCCCCCTGGCCCCGCTCCCTGCCGCACTCAACCCCTTGCTTGCCCGCCTTCCCCACACCGCGCTACTGCTGCCAGGCGCGTTCGCGCTGGGCGAGGGCAAGAACCTGCCTATCGAAGACGACATCCGGCTGCCGCTCTTCGTACGCGGCCCGGGCGTGCCGGCGGGCGCCGTACTGCCGTACCAGGGCAGCATGATTGACTTGGCGCCCACCATCCTCGCGCTGGCGGGTGCGTCGACACACGGCACCGCCCTCCTGCCGTCGTACCGCTCGACCCATAGCCGAGCCAATAGTCGGCGGGTCGGGCGCGGCAGCTGGGCCCACTGTCGTGCCACCCGTACAACCCTTGACCGGTAGCTGCCTTCCCTCCCACCCCACGCACGCCCAGGCCTGCCCGTGCCCAGCTACATGGAGGGACTGCCGCTGCCGCTGAGCGCGCAGCTGAGGGCGCAGCATGCGGAGCTGCTGGCCGGCGCCACACGCGACACGGGGCGCGACGTGTTGGCCGCGAGGCACCCGCCCCTGCAGGCAGCGCGCCGACCGCCGCCAGGGCCAGGGCAGGCGCCAGGGCCGGCAACAGCGCCAGGAACGACGCCGGAGCCAGTGGCGGCGCCAGGGCCAGGGGCGGCGCCGGTGCAAGGGGCGGCGCCGGTGCCAGGGCCGGTGCCAGGGCCGGTACCCGCGCCGGTGTCAGGGCCGGCGCCAGGGGCAGGGCCAGGGGTACTCCCTACGCCAGGACCAGGGCCAGGGACACAGGCACGGCAGGCGCCATCAACAGCCCCGCTGGCTGCGCCGGCCATCGCACGGAGGCCGGCCGGCATGGAGGAGGGGCTGCTTCGCGACAGGTGCGTCTTGCTACAACACGCCACAGCGCGGCCTTCGGAAAGCAAGCGGCCTGCGAGGCTGCCCGTACTAACATGAAGCGTAATGTCCTTACAGGAGCGGTAGCGCAGCCGTGCCGCCAGCTGCATAGCCTTGTTTGCTGCTGGCCGCGGTCAATGTGCATGCGCTAGTGTGCGCCTGTGCTGGGTTGTATGTGCTGTGCTTCCCGCCATCCCCCGTCGTTGCCCCGTGGCCGCGCCCCGCCCCGCCCCGCCCCGCAGCGTCCTGCTGGAGGGCTGGCAGCCTCACCACATGGCCATGCGCGTGTGCACCGACGCAATGCTGTACGGCGACAGCGGCGGCACTGCGCCCGGGCCGGGCGCCAACCTGTCCGCCACTCTCATGGCCGCCGCGCTCGCGGCGCGCTTGTGGACGCAGCTGGGCTTCAGCTCACGCGGCGTGCGTGCGCCGGGCCAAGCGTGTTACAAGTGAGGCACGCTTGCAGCCCTGCCCGGGGCAGTGTGGAGCTTGTCTAGGAACCCACTAGGGGCAGCAGCATCGGGGTCGAAACATGCGAGTGCACCCTCTCACCAGTCACCACCCCGCAGCCCTGCCTGCTAGGGGGTATGTAGGGGCTATGACGGGTGTTGCGTTCGTCTGGCGGGCTCCTGCTAGATAATCCACGCTGCTGCTGCTGCCCCTGGCTCGGCTCTCTCATGGGCCCTTTCGTCCTGCTGGCTGCAGGTACATCGCATGGTGCGGCGGCGCTCGGGCCCTGTACGACCTGTCGGCAGATCCGTACGAGATCGATAACAGGTGCGGATCCCTGGGTCGGCAAGTGTGAGTGCGGTGCAGGAGCACGGCCGCACGCACACCCGGGGATGCGGCTCGGCAGCTACGAGCGCCTCCGAGCCGTGGGTGCGTGGGTTTGGCACGACTTTGCCTGATCCTGCGCCCCAACCCCGCGCTGCCAAGCAAGCTCGCCACCGGCAACCGCGGCCTCTGCGCTATATCTGGCCTACGAGAGCCCGCTGTGTGTTGTCGCAGGTTGGAATTCACGCCGCAGCGGGTGCTGGACCGCTTCGACGGCGTGCTGTCGGCTCTGGCGCACTGCCAGCGGTTGTCCTGCCGCAGCCCCTACGGCCTACTGCACCCCAGCGGCGGCGTGTACAACTTCTCCACGGTGCGAGCGTGCCGTTTTTAGATTCCGAACAGCCATGCAAGCAAGCTCCAGCCGTACAGTCTGCCGTACAGCATCGAAATCCACCCGACGCAACCCAACGGCTGCGCCGACTGCGCCGCGTACCGCAGGCCCTCCGGCCCGAGCACGACGCGCTGTACGCCAGCCTGCCAAAGCTCCGCTTCCTGGGCTGCCAGCGGGCCTACATCCCGGGGGCCGAGCTGACGTGGACGCAGCTTGCGCCCGATGCCGAGACATGGCTTCGGCAGGGCGGCGGGGCGCCCGCGGCGCCGCCCGCGGCGCCGCTCGCGGCGCCGCCAGACGGCAACGGCACGAAGCTGTACGATGGGCCTGTTGGTGGTGAGGGAGATGAGGACGGCGCCGCGGACAGGCGGGCGGGGCCTGCCACGCGACCGGGCGGGCTGGCGTGGGGAGCTGTGGCGGGAGGGGCGGCGGGGGTTGGCGATGAAGGCTGGGGAAAACTGGTGGCGAGCGGCGCGGACGTGGAGTTGCTGCTGGCGGGGCGGTTGGGGGGGTTGGGGTGAGGCCCATGGTGTGGAGGGCGGGGCGGGGTTGGTGCTTGGCACGGTCCGGGAAGCAGCTGCATCCCCATCCTCGCCAGCGACAGCATCGAGCGAGGACTGGCCCTGCGTGAGCGCGGGCACACAGGTAGGGTTGCGGTTGGGCGGTTCGCTGGCAGTTGTGGGTTGCTTTGCTGGGACGTGGGACATGGGACGTGCTTGGCTGAGTTGCTGCTGGGGGGCTGGGGTCGGGGGCCGCCGAGTGGCCTCGCTCGAGCGAGCGTGAGAGCGCCGTATGTAGCCTTGGACGCACATGTTTCGTGGCGTGCTGGCGCTAGCTGGGGGCTTTGCGCTTTTGCTGGACCAAGAGGATCTCTCGGGCAGGGCTGGGGCACGGCGGCAAGTTGTGCATGTTGAGCAATTGCGCAGGTGTGATGCCCCCACCCAGCAGTCCTTCGAAATGGAGTTCAGAAGCGCCGCAAATTATGTTGCCGGCACCGACAAAGCGCTGAGCCAAACGCATACACACGCTCGTTTTGGTTGCAGCAGGCTAGATTGGGCAAAGGGGGATTCCCTACCCTGAGGAAAGCTTCGGCAGACAGGTCCCATGCTGATGAGCGTGGATGGCAAACAGGTCAGTCGGCCCATCAGGGCCGCGTCAGCTGCCTCCTACAGATCCAGCAGGAACTGGCTCGAAGATACAATGGTGGGCAAGGGAGGGTGGAAGAGGTTGTTGGGCGCGAAAGCGACAAGGAGCGACATATCCTGACAGATAGACCCTGCCTGACAGACAGCGGCGACAGTTGCGCGTGACGACACTACGTCCCCAGCCGCACTGCTCAAATCCAAGCAGAGCAGCAGCCGTTGACGCACACCCCTTAATCTAGCCTATAGCGCTAGGAAGTCATCAGCGCGCGAGGCAGTGCGTGGAGCGCTGACATGCAAGCGTTCGACGGCATTTCGCTGCGCACTCGCGCCGAGAGACCGCTGGCCGGCACCCAAGAGCTTTCAATATGCTATATGCAAAGCCATCATGAGCTACGGCATGTTAGGCAGCTTGGAGCCAACGGGACAGGCAGGGACAGGCGTGGTTGCTTGGCCGCTGTTCACAGTGGCGGGTTGGTCGGCTCCAGAGCGCATACTGCCACCCGCCTGCCCCAGCATGCATTCAAACACTACATAGGAGCAGTGAGGCCCGCTAGCCAGTAATCTGTGTGTCCAGACAATAGTTCAGCCGGTCGCTCGGTGGCCCTACTTCGGCGGAACAAATCGAGCTACTCGAACCTTCGTAACTGGACGTACCGAAAGAAAGATATTCACAAGCAAGGCCGCCGAGTCCCCCAGTTTTGGTTCATAGTTTATTGCCGGACGTGCGAGCAAACAATCTGTTTTGGACTTCTGCGGCTGCCGTTTGTGTTTGAGGTGCACCGCTGGTGGCTGGTTGCTACAAAGCTGCGGTTGTGCCTCTTGGCAATTCAGCGGCAATTCACGGCAACCAGCGGCAACACTTCGTAACTCGGGCGCGCAAGGGTCTTCTTAGGCGTCTCTTCGCATTCTTGCGTCAAATTGAGCTCCTTTCGAAGCGCTTGCCTTGAGCAGATGTCTCCTTGCAGCAGCGATGAGCACAGCCTCCAGTGGCGTGCAACTGGCCGTGTGCACGGCCGTACAATTGTGCAAACGGCCTTAGAACGGCGCAAGCGGACGTTACCGATAACAAAAGCCATATCTGTGTCTATTAAGTGCACCACACACGCCGGCACTCACCGCTAGCCGCCGCCAACGAGGAAACGACAGTCAAATAAACATGGGAGGCATCAACATGGCCCAACTCGCCCTGGAGAACCAGTGGTCCACGGGCCTCTTCAATTGCTGCGCCTTTCCCGGAGGCTTCGGCAACTGCTGTAAGCGGGGCGCTGCAATGCTTGGCCGGTGGGGGGTTATTCTCATTTGACATGCGGCGGCGGCCCACTTACTGCGTCGACCCTGCAGTGTACACGGCGTGCTGCCCCTACTGCATGCACGGCCAAAATGTGGCGAGGATGAGCCCGGTGCGTTATGGGTCGTGGTTACATGCTCTAGGAAACGTGCGCATATATAGTGCGTAATGCCAGCGTTCCCATGCTCGCTCTTAATAACCGACTCGCTCGGCGCACAAGTCGCTAGGCTACCGCAACTGACCCATACCCGCAGCTTTTGCAAGTTACGCAGTTATGTAAGCCGATGCCAAGCGCGGTTATGAGATTTCAGTGCCGCGGGATGCCTCTCCGAACAACGCGGCTCCCGGCCCGGCCCCGCTCCCTATGCGCGCAGGAGGCGTGCTGCGGCGGCAGCTGCTACGGCGCCTGCTTCCTGCGCTACCTCCTGGACTCCGTCTGCATGTGCGCCGGGGCCATCCCGGCCGCCAACTCGCGCGGCTGGATCCGAATGAAGTACGGCATCCCCGGCGACTGCTGCTCGGTAAGGCGCCGATGGTTGGAGATGGCCCCGTCCGTGCGCGTGATTCGCCGTGGCTGCGCTCCTCAAGATAGCGGGGTCGATCGGCGCTTGGCGTCCGTGCGACTCCTCTTCCTCGTTCCTCCTCTCCTCCCTGTCTCACCGCGCCCGCTCTGCTCGCTCGCGCCCGCCCCTGTCCCACCTCGCTCCCCAGGACTGCATGACCCAGTGCTGCTGCATGTGCTGGTGAGCGCGCACCGCTTGCCGGCCTCCACCGCGCGCCGCCCTGTGCCAGCCGAGTTACCGCCAGGGTTGTGCCCGGCTAGCTACGAGGCACAGGTCACCAATTGTAACGCACCACCATCGGCTGACGCTTGCCGCCCCCCGCCCCCGTCCCTGCCCCGCCTGCCCGCAGCGCCATCTGCCAGGAGCACCGCGAGCTCACCATCCGCGGCGTGGGCTTCGGTGCGTGGGACCAGGGGTGATCGCCTCTGCCTGGCTCGCTGTCCCGCGCCCATAGCACCTTCGAACCCTGCGCGGGTGTTCCGTCCAGACGCTCGCTCCATCCATGCGGCCAGCGATCGACCTGGGGTAGACAGGGGCTCAGGTGCGGGCCGCGGCCGAGCTAGCCCATCCTTAACCACCCGCCCGTTCTGGGACGCCCCACGCCATCCCCTTCCCATCCACCCACGCACCGAACCGCCCTCCCGCCCGCCCCGCCCCTACAGGCGGCATGCCGAGCGGCGGCCAGGTGGCGCCCATGCCCACAATTGTGATCAACAACACCAACAACAACACCGCCGCCAACAACAACAACATCGGCATCGGCATGCCCGTCGCGGCGCCCGCGCCCGCGCCCGCGCCCGCGCCCGCTCTCATGGAGAAGTGAGCGTGCCCCAGTGGCAGGGGCGCCACATGATGTCTATCTGCTCCTGAGGAAGGTGGTACGGCACCCGGTTGGCTGCGGGTGGGCTAGCTAGGGCGCGAAGCAGGGGCGCGAAGCTGCCTTGTTGGAATGCGGAGGCGATGGAGGTGGCTGTACCCTTTAGGCGCGCAGTTTGTGGATGCGACGATTGTGGGAAGGGGTTGGGGCCGCCGTACATGGCTCGTTCGTTGTGGAGCGCCGTACGTGTTGAGTGCTCGTCGTGTGATAATAAAAGCAACAGCACAGATGGGGTGTCACTATTTATCTTCACACGTCTCATGATGCGGCCGGGAAGAACGGAACCGCCTTTCAGGCGTCTGGTTGGGGTGAAGCGTGTTAGCGTGTCGCAAGCTGGGGCGGGCTATGGCATGAGACCCGCTCTCGGCCGCCGCAAAGTTTGGGGACTCTGCTGTCATCTTGGGGCGATCGTAAACGTATGGATACGATGCGATGGAGATATCTTTGCGTAGTAGCAGCAGCATGTGTCGAATATGCAGGGGCGAGGCCGGTGATGCGCGTCGCCGTGTCCTGAGCAAGGCACACGCGCCGACGAGCTGTGTGTAAGACCGCCCGCCAATGCCGACAGCGTATCCAGCACAACTAAGTGTAGCTATGGCCTCGAGGCATAGGCAGGGCAGCTAGCAGCGCAGCTGCAGTAGGTCGCCCGCGTCCACCCAGCTGCCGCAGCGGCCAGCGGCCAGCCCCAGCGGCGCCGCCTCCGCAACATACAACGTGGAGCGCGCTCGCTTTCACTGGACCGGCATACATCACCGCCTGGAGGCTGGCAGCAGCCGTCTAGCTCAGGGAGTGCAGTTCTCACGATCGAGCAAGCGCTCCGGGCCTGCGGCCAACAGCACAGGTGGCCTTGCACGGTGCAGAGGATCCTGTCGACCGACCTGCTCCCACAAGCTTGCACGAGCGCCCGCCCGGCGCCCGCCCGACTCGGCGCTACAAAGGTAAGCGCAGCCAGATCGATAACCTATGCGGTCCTCGACGCACGGCTTGCGGCCGTGCCGGGGCCCGGGGGTTTTCACGCGCGCCCTCGCTGCCTCCCTTGCTTCGTGTCCCGCCCGCTATCGAGAAACCCCGCCGCCCAGCCAGCTGTGGCCCAGAAGGCGTCAGAGCCCCAGGCCCGGGGCGCGCCCACCCAGAGTCCCCGTGCTATGTGCTATATCCATCGGGCCACTGCCTGGCTTGCGCATGCGCCACTCGACATCCGGCTCGATTTGGTGGCCAACACCATGGCATTGGCACCTCCTATCGCCTCCGTCCCTCTCCCAGCCCTCGACCCCTCATCGCGACGCCCTTGCCCCGCCCACCAGTGCACGGCCATGCAGCCCATCAGCCCCCGCACAGCGCAAAGGCGGACCCAGCTATTAAAGGTGGCGTTAAGAAACACCGGGTTTGTATTGCCGGTGTCCATCACCGCAAAGGCCACGCGTTTACGCCCCGCAATCCCCAGCAGCCCCACCCGACCCCGAGACACCAGGAGAGGTGGTGTTAAGAAACACCGGGTTGTTCATGTTGGATGCCGCGGGGAGAGGGAGCGTGTTGCCACGC
>BDDC01000321.1:0-21198 GCA_001662425.1 Chlamydomonas sphaeroides
GGGGGGGGGGGGGGGGGGGGGGGGGGGGGGGGGGGGGGGGGGGGGGGGGGGGGGGGGGGGGGGCCCCTCGCAATCGACGCCAAGCTGACGTGACCTGTCTTGCGGGCCCCGGCGCCAGCCCTGCCCACCCCTGCTGCGTCGTCGCCTGGGCGCCACCGCCTCCTCGCTCGCGCGCCTGCCCTGGGCTCCCAGGCGCGGCATGCTTCCTCCGTTGTGGCCAGCGGCGCAGGACCGCTGGGCACAGCCCTGGAGCAGCGCCGCCCGGGGGGGCAATTGGTAGCCCCTCCGCCCCTCACACTCTACTCTACGCGCGATACCACCCGACCACACCTGTCCCAATGACGGGCACGCGTCTGGCGGCGGGGTCTTGCGGGCCCTTCGCGCCAGCCCCCCTGACGCAGCCCTGATACCCTTCGCCGCCATGACCATGCCCCCCATGGGCCCCACGGCGGCGTGCCCCTTCCCACCATCGCCTCACGCCCGCCGCACCTGGACTACCACCAGGAACTCCAGGTCGGGGGAGTTGTAGAAAAAGTGCCAGGTGCAGGCGGCCATGGCCGAGCCCAGGCTGGGCACCATGCCCCATGCCATGCCCTTCCACCGCGGGTTGCCGCTGCGGGAGGCATGCAGTTCGCAGGGAAGGGGGTGGATCAGCCGCGAGCCGAGGGAGGGGCGCTGGGGGCTGCGACCGGCCCTTGCGCAATGGGCCCCGAGGGGTGCCGTAGCCCCTGCTACGCCGGGGAGTAGGGCGCCGGACCCAGCGCGCGCAGCGCCGCCGGGCCTGGCACCCGGCAGGCAGCGTTTCGGGTGGGGCGGCGCGGATGGTGCAGGACGCACCTGACTTCCGCGTAGCGCCACATGAGCCCCATGGCGGTGACCCACTCCAGTACGGAGGACACGTGGATTGCCCAGGTGGGCAGCGACAGCGCGTTGGCGGGCTCCATGCGAATGGCCAGCGCCGACGCGGTCGCCGGCTCCAGCAGCCCGCACGCGCCGACAGCGGCGGCCAGGACTGCTCCAGCAGCCAGCTGGTCGCGGGCGCTTGATGTAGAGGGAGCTGTGGAGGTGCTGCTGGGGGCGGTGGCGGGGCCATCAGCTGCGCCGTTAGCCACGTCGCGCGAGGCACGGGGCAACCCCGCGCTGCACCGGTGCACTAGGCGGGCAGCATGGCCGCTGCGTCGCGCTGTCGCCGCAAGGGGGCGCTGCGCAAGCCGTGAAGCAAGATGCATGCTTGCAATTCGGGCTCCGTACAGCAGCTGATGGCTTAGGTAGCGTAGCGCTGATGTTGCGTGTGGCGCAATATTTTATGATGACGCCGAGCATGCGCAGTGACACTTCGGCCGTGATGCCCCATCGTCGGAGTCGCAGCTCGCAGCCCCTACTTGCAAACCCAAGCATAGCCCCTCTCACGCCCGCACTCCACACGCGCCAGTAGCCCCGTCACACACCTTTTTCTCTAGCACTGAACGCCAACATCTGCGAAGACACGCTCGCATACCTTCCTGCTTCGCACAACAACTTGACTTGAAGACACGTGAAGCACAATGGATACGCCTGCAGCGGCAGATAATGCTGTGACGCGGCTTGGTCGCAAGTTCAACCAGCGATTGCAATACCTGCTTGACCGTAGCTCACCGCACACCACGTCTCGGTGGATCGCCCTCGTTGTGGCACTGCTGCTTTACATTGCTCGCGTGTGGTACCTCCGGGGTGAGCTGTGCTGGATCATCATCCTCGCGCCGCGGCGACGCCTGGCCTTCCAGCGCAGCAGCAGTAGCAGCTTGCCGCGTTGACAGATGTTGTGGACAGCTCTGAGGTGACCAGCTCTTCTGTGCCTTACTTTCCCCGGCTGCCGCCACCCTCACCTGGCGCAGGGTTCTACATCGTGTCGTATGGACTGGGCATCTTCAACCTCAACCTCTTATTAGGCTTCATCACGCCCCAAGTGGACCCGGAGCTTGAGGGCCCCGAGCTGCCCACCAAGGCGGACGCGGAGTTCCGGCCGTTCGTGCGGCGGTTGCCGGAGTTCAAGTTCTGGTGGGTTGGCGGGGATGGGAGGCAGCACGAGGCCGCAACCCACTCACAGCCTGGCCACGTGTGACGGCATTGCCGGCATGTCGCCGTGCGGTTCATAGCCACGTCATCAAGCACCCCTGGGGGGCCTGTCTGACCCCTCCGCTGCTCTGCCCGCCGCCTTCGCCGCTGCACCTGCCGCCCTCTGCCTGCAGCGCCGTCACACGCCCCTAATTGCGTATCATGCGCTCGTAGCTATGTAACCGTGTAACTAAGCAATGCCCCACAACCTGCGCACCTCCTGTGCCTCGCAGGTATGCGTCCATCCGGTCCATCCTCATAGGCACGGCGATGACCTTCTTCGCCTTCTTCGATGTGCCGGTCTTCTGGCCCATCCTGCTGCTGTACTGGTTTGTGCTCTTCTTCGTGACCATGAAGCGCCAGATCAAGCACATGATCAAGCACCGCTACGTGCCTTTCTCGCTGGGGAAAAAGGTGAGCTCGCGCGCTGGGGAGGAAGGTGGAAGCCCCCCGCAGCAGGGCACCCCGCTCCCCACAGGTAATGAGCCCCCGACGCCGCTGGTACGCCCTTGGAGAGGCGTGCGAGGGAAAGGCAGGCTGCGGCTCTGCGGGCTCTGCAGGCTGCATGTTGGCCATTGACGGGTCAGGACAACGTGCATCAGCATGAGCCGGGCTGGTGCCAGGCGGGGGTCGGCACTCTTATGGGCCCCAAAGCAACCAAGCGTAGGTCTGATTCCTGCTGTGCACCTGGTCAGCCCTGTGCCTGACGCCTAAGTTGGGCTCCCGCCCGCCCTGTCCCGCCTCGTCCGCCGCAGAGGTATGGCAAGGGGCCGGCCGTAAAGGACTCGAAGTAGCGGCGGCCGGCAAGGCCGCTGCGCCGGAGGGCAAGGACCTCCTGTAGTAGGAGAGTTGCCTGCAGCGGAGCTGGCTGGTCCTGGATGGCTGGAGCGGGTACAGGCGGTTTGGGGGGCCGGTGCTGGCCGGACTGCCGGCCGCAGGATAGCGAGCGAACAGGGAGGGGCCAAGGGCGTAGGCGTGTGGCGCTTGGCTGGAAAAAGGGCACGGCGGGACCCGAGGTGCTCTCAGCCTGGAGCGGTGTGCTGCCCTGGCATGCCAACGCAACGCCCAAGCGGCGCGCAGCAGGCTTCCTGTCATAGGGCCGTGCAAGGGGCCCGGGGTTACTGTGCGGCGGCGCGGTGACGACGGCGAGTGGGGCGTGGTGGTAAGGGTGCGCGAGGGGTGCGGCGGTGGACGGCGCGCTCGCGCTGAGGTCCTGTTATGCGCCTCAGTGACTCCCAGTCCTGTTGCACAGCGCACTGGAGCAGCAAGCGTCCCAAGCCTCGTCAGCAGCAAGACGCAGGCATGAGGCCAGCGGCATCTAAGGTGCCGCAACGTGTCAGCACAGCAACCGCCACTGCCGTTTCCTGCCCACCGCATGCTCAGCATTCGGCTTGCCTGTAAGCACCCTGCGGCCTGCGCAACGACCATCGAGCCACAGCCCTCTTCAGGGCGTGGCTGACCTCAGGGCTGTAGGTGAACGTAGGCGCGCGGCGACCCGCCGGAGGGCGGCTGACGTGGGGCTGCGCCATCCTGTATATGTTCATGTTTAGGGTGCGATACATGCTAAACGGCACGGAGTTAAGGCAGCCTGGTCACGACTAGGCCGACAGCTGTGTGGGATAGGTACCATGACAGCCCCGCGGTCGCCCGGGCGGGTTCGCCCCTCAGGCTACTCCCACTCAACAATCGAGCTAGCGGCGGCGCTTGTGAAGGTGTTGCGGCTTCGGGGCGCCAAGTACGCACGGCAGGGTCAACCCACACCCCAGCATGCTCGGCCCTCAGCCAGTGGCGCCGGCCACTTCCCGGCACCCATGCAGCCATGCTTCGCGCAAAGAGAGCTGATTCTGTGGCGTTCCATTCCGTCATGAGCCTATATACTAACAACCTGCAACGCCACCACTGGTCCCTGACCACCCGCCAGCAGCGGCAGCCTAATGTGTGCCCCTGCCTCCCACCCGACATGAGCGCAACCTCGTGGGCTTCGCGTGGCGTCGCCCACACCACCACCTATCCTCGTCCATGTGTTCATGGATAAGTTCAAGTACCATCGCGTGCGCACGAGGCTCACTGGCGCCGGCGATCCGCGCGCCACAGTCCAGCACCTCCTCGCAGCCCATAGGCAACCCCACTTGCATCCGTCGGCTGACCCTCTTTCGACCGGCGCCTGCGTACTCATGTCCCCTTCACCCAGGTCGCTGCGTTCGGCGCCCACCAACCCTCCCGGTCAAACATGTTCGTTCGGCCACAGCGCATGGTGGTAAGTATGTGTCAAACTCGAATCCCATTGCCAGTAGCTGTGCGATGCGGGCGGGCGCCTCGGCGCCCAGGCGCTGCGCGGCGAAGACGCAGGCGGCGCCAGGCTTGGTGACGCACTCGCGATCAGCCTAGACGTCAGCTTTTGCCTGCTCCTGCCGCAGCCAGGCCACCTTGTCGTCCCAGTCCGCGGTGGGGCTCGCGGCGGCCATGTCCAACGGCGCATCGGGCAAGAACTCGTCGTAAGGGTTGTACTTGGACAGGTCATTTGGGCCCAGGGCCAGGGCCGTGTAGAGGCGTTGCACCCCGGGAAGAGTGCAGCCGCAGCAGGCTGCGGAAAAGACGGCGGCCTTCTTGGTGTGGCGCAGGTGCGGCGCTCCACGCCGTCGCGCCAGGAGCCACAGCGCCAGCTGCTCGTGTCCGGCTTCCGCCGCGCCCTCCGCTGCAGCGAGGACCGCATCGTCGTACAACACGGAGCGCGCCTCATGCATGTACTCCTCCAGCCAGGCGCAGACGTGCCGGTGGCCGGCTTTGGCGGCGGCGTTCAGGGCGCGCTCGTTAGGCTCGCAGCCCTGCGCCACCAGCCAGCGACAGGACCCCAGCTGGCCCGCGCTGGCCGCTGCCTCGAGCGCGCCAGCCTTTTCCAGCACGCAGCCAGACACCTCTTCAGACAGCTGCAGGTTGGGTAGACACCCGCTGACCGCCGTCAGCTGCACCAACCGGCGCCGCTGCACGAGTGGCAGGCATTGCGCGGTGCGCCCGGCAGTCCACTTGTGGCGGAAGGCGCGCTCGGGCACGGGCTGTGATAGGTGCACGGTGGCGTGCTCAGGCCCAGAGAAGAGCTGTGCAGCTGCCTTGCACAGCCCGCGAGCCGTGCATGCGCGCTCATTGGGCGACAGGCAGCCGAGCACGCGCAGCGCGAGCTCGAGCGGTAGCTGCTGCCATGTACCAGAGAGCTCCTGAGGGATGGAGAAGCATATATGTTGCCGGCGAGACGTTGCCTGTTGCATGACGCCTGAGCAGCGAACGTGCTATGGAGATTCCAAGCACCGACTGATGGTGTAGGATGTGAGGTGGCTGCCGGACAGAGTATCACTGCTTTGAGGGCGTGTGCGAACGAGTGAAACAGCTGGCGCACAGGCTCAGCTTCCTCGCGAACCGGATGTGAGCAGCCACACGCATAGGAGCACAGGCAATCCGTAAATCTACGTGTAGCGGCAAGGAGAAATCTCTTCTTGCTGCTAAACAACGACAATGCAAACGAAGCACTCAAAACCGAGCTTAACCGGGTCGCACCCGAGGCCAGCCCGAGGCCTCGCCCGCCCGCCCGCTGCACCACATCGCAGCGGCCACACTCTTCCCGGGCCCGCTCACACGGTGGAGCAGGATCAACCTCGACCTCATCAGCTGTCACCAGGAAACAGCACGTTGGGATCCGACCCCCTGCGAGGGTCGAGGCACGTAGCCTCAAATCCCACCCGGCGTGCCTAATTGCTCTTCTTGGCTATCTGAGGGAGAGCTCAGTGAGGTTTCCGCCCTTTTGGAGATTTGATGCTTGACTCACTTGCTCACTTGCTGGCATATTTGAGGTGGCCCCTTCCACAGCCCAGCAGCGCGGCAGGCGCTAGCGGCGCAACTGCAAAGAGGGACCAGCACACCTCACCAGCCCCTGCCGCCGCCTCTGTCTCTTAACAGCACTGATGCCTCTCTAACAACGTTCGGGAATCCGGAATGGACACGGTAGCCCCATCCGGAATGGGGGAAAGGCCCCCCCCTCACCCAGTCCTTCATCAAGCCTGCCGGCCGACCCCGCCAATTAGAGGTTTGGGCGTTGAAACGCAGGCGCCCTACCACCCTCTCACCAGCGCTCGACGTGCCGGCACTCGTCTGGGGCGCGACCCCTGGCCCCTTCACCCGCACATGGCCGGGGCACGCGGCCGCTATGAGGCCGCCACTCAACGACGGCGGGTGTGCGAACACCCCCAATCGCACGCCCTCGACGTTGCCATGTTAATGCATTGGAGCAAGCAACTGCTAGGCTCCGTCGCGTCCGTCGTCTCCGTATCTGTCTATGCCCCCGCGAGGCGCCTGCCGTGCGCAGCCCACCGCCACACGCGTGTACGAACCAATGCGCTGCTGTAAGCCAGGACTTAAAACACACCAGGGCACCGCTTTGCGTCGCCGCTGTGTGCGTGTGGTGGCCGGTGCAGGCACCATCCACACGTCCAAGAGTCCTTTGGCAACCCGTCATATTGGTATGTTAGCCATCCTACACCCGTGCGTACACCTCCTGCAGACGTCCTCCCCGAGTCACTGCAGCCCCCACAGCCACCGTTTGCTCAGCTTGCCCCCTGAACCGCGCGCTGTTGCCCTTCTGACCGCCCTGCCCCCCCTCTACTTGCGCTTGCGCTTGCTGCTGGCCTTGCTGCTCCGGCGCCCTGCCGCCCCCTGCGCCAGCCGGGCCTGCTCCTGCACCCAGGCCTTGGTGCGCTCGTTCCTGCACTCGGACACCAGCCCGGGGGCGGACCAGTCCACGGGGCAGCCCAGCCGCAGCAGCAGCTGCACCGCAGCCAGCGGCGCGTCGTCCCGCAGGACCCAGGCCATCAGGTCCGGTCCCATGGGGACGCCGTGGTGGTGCAGCGCCCGGATGGTGGACAGGTCGCCCACCAACACGGCACGATAGTACATCGACAGTATCCAGTACTCGGACGCCGCGCCGCCGCCGACCTCGACCTGAAGCGGGTTGCGAATGGCCAGTCCGCAGCTCGCTGAGAGTGGCGCGCGTGCGGCAAGCAAGCGGCAAGATAGCCGGAGATACCGCCCCTGCCAGGCCTGACTCACCAGCGGCCGCACTCCTCGCGCCACGATCCAGTCCAGCACCTCCTCGCAGCCCGCTTCAGCAGCAACGTGGAAGCCGTCCTGGCCCAGCAGCCGAGAGGTGGCCGTGGCGGCGGACCGGGTCCTGGGGCCAGCCGCCCCCAGCCCCAGGCGCTGCTCCGCCTGCTCCAGCAGGGGCACGCTGCCGAGGTGCATCAGGAGCCTGAGGAACGAGGCGCACGGGTCCCAGGGCCATTGGGTCTCACCTCATTACGGGCGGGGCGCTGCTCTCGCATAACACGGCTGGGCCCACACCCTGGCTGCGTACACCGCGCAACAGTCAACAGGTCAAGCATTATTCCTGGATTGTCCGCCCCTCTGCGGCCCGCCGCTCCTGCCTCGCCTCCCACCCCAGCCGCTCACGTTAGTATCTGCGCCTTCATCAAACGGTCCTCCGGCGCCGGCAGGGCCTGCAGCGCCCACGCGGCCGCCTCAATCCGGTCTGCGTAACGCCCGCCGCCCCGGAAGTCAGCCGTTACGCCAAGCACCACGTCACGCACATCCATGGGTATGCCGTGCGACACCAGCAGCTGCAGCACCGGCAGGTGCGCTACCTCGACAGCAGCAATGACAAGCTGCACTTGGTGCATCACGTCTAGCTCGCCGCCGTCAGCGTCCATGTGCAGCGCGTACGCCAGCGCATCCGCGTTGCCAGCCTCGACGGCATCGTACGCTATGTTGATGGAAACGCACTCGAAGCCCATGTCGCGAAGCTGTGCGATGCGGGGGATCGCGTCACGGCCAAGGCATTTGGCGGCAAAGGCGCAGGCAGCACCCGGATAGGGTACGACGTGGTCGCTGTCGGAGTCCGAGGTAGAGCCGGAACGGTCGCGAGCGGCTGTGAGCTGCTCCCGCAGCCAGGCCACTTTGTCGGCCCAGTCGGCGGTGGCGCTGGCGGCGGCCATGTCGAGGGGCGTCTTGGGCTTGAGACCAAAGCCCTTGCAGCCAGCGAGGTCGTTCGGGCCTAGCTGCAAGGCCGCGTACAGGCGGCGCAGCGCGGGTAGGTCGCAGCCGCTGCAGGCCGCGGAGAAGACGCGCCCCTGGGCCTGCTTGTTGGGCGAGCCGCGGCGCCGCGCCAGCAGCCACAAAGCCAGCTGCTGGTGCCCGGCCCCTGCTGCGGCGGTTGCAGCAGCGAAGAGCGTGTTGTCGCAAGCCCAATGGTAAGCAACGCCTACAACGTGTGCGACAACGTCCTCCAGCAGCCATGCGCAGACGTGCTGGTGGCCGCCCTCCGCAGCCGCCTTGAGGGTACCCGAGTCTGGATTGCAGCCCTGCGCCACCAGCCAGCGACAGACCTCCAGCTGGCCCGCGCCGGCCGCTGCCTCGAGCGCGCTCCTGCTCTCCAGCGCGCAGCCGAAGGCCTCCTCCGATAACTGCAGGTTGGGCAGGCACCCGCTGGCCGCGGTAAGCTGCACCAGCCGGCGCCGCTGCAAGAACGGTAGTGACCGGGCGGCGCCCTCCGCGAGCCACTTGCGGCGGAAGGCGTGCACGGGCACCGCCTGCGACAGCTGCACCGTGGTGTGATTCGCGCCAGAGAAGAGCTCTGCAGCCGCCGTGCAAACCTCGCGAGCGGTGCAGGCGCGCTCGTTAGGCGCAAAACATGCTAGTAAGCGCAACGCCAATTCGAGCGGCAGCTGCTGCCATACTTCTGAAAGCTCATGTGGTCCAGCAGCGCTGCCACTTGCCGTGGCGTTACGCGCGCGTCCCCTTCGCATTCCAAAGCGAACTTCAAAGTGGGCAGGAGACACAGCACGATACGTGGCAGGAGAGCTTCTACGTGTCTCTCTTACATACGCCTAGATACAAGGCACATGTCGCTATTTCCGCAGACACCAACCCGCGCTCCATCCCGCCCTAAGTTCCCCGGTGCGCACAAACTCTGCGAAGACGATGGATGCGATACCGTGAAAGCCCCATAGTCATATTGTTGTTCATCGTAACCAGCGAGACGCAGGATGCATGTTGGTGCAGGCCAGGAAGATTGGACCGCGCTCCATCGCCCAGTTGAGACTCCCCTGCCATCACCGATACTGTCGTCGCCAGGAGGACGCCTCCTGGTCGTTGCCTTCAGCAGCCGTCCTCAGGCCCCGTGCAACACCTATGACGCACGGAGCCACCTCATACGGGCCACACTCCTTCAAGTACAACGGCCGGTGCCATTGCTGCGGGTGCACAGCGGCTCGCTTCCGCCAGCCGGCCCTCCGTCGTCCTTCCCTCCTGGTCCTTCCCAAGCAAGCAGGGTCCCCCGCTACAACGGTTGCCACTACGGCCGCACTTCACACGACGCGTCCAAAGAGCGACACTGTAACCCCATGCAATCTTAGTCTGGCATCAAAGTCTCCGTCTGAATGCCCTCATACGCCTGGCCGCATTCCACCCCGCAACGCTACGCCAGCAGCTCCAGCACGTCGACTAAAATCATGTCTCCACGCCCCGCCCGCCCATCCCCAGCAAGGCCCGTGGCCCGTGCCCCGCGCCTTCTCCATGCAACCCGAATACGGAGGAGCACGGGCTGGGCCCGCCAGGGGCCTCCTCCACTCGCGATATCCCCATCGACCCCCCAATCACTATCATCCTGCGCCTTCCATCCTGCTGCCGGCCTGCCGCTCACCCACAGCCAGCCTCAGGCTTGCGCCGCTGCCGCTGCGGTTGTCCCGCCCACGCCTCCTGCGCCTCCGCACCTGCGCCCTCGTCGTCGACCTCGTCGAGCAGCTCCATGATCTCCATCGCCGCAGGGCTGCCCGCGGCACGATGCCGGGCTGCCGCAGCCCGCGGCAGGCGCATGGCATTTTGTGGAATAAGATTGAATGGGGATACGCCTGACTCTCCGACGTGGCGCATGGCTGTGTCAACTGCGTCGCACGTAGCAGCCCAGGCACTAACGCAAACGCCATCTTAGCCGCTGCCGGGGTGCCGGCTGTCTTCCCCGGCCACAATGTCCCCACATGGGACAGCCGCCGCCCCTGACACGACCGGCGAAACTGCCGCTGCTGGGCGCCGCGGAGGGGCCACCGACCCCCAAGTTAGCGGCCGCGACCGGGGCCGGAGGGCGGTACCGAGCCGCCGGTGGCCCTCAGTGCGGCCTCCTCGTCCGCCACCATGCGCCGGCGGGTGACGAGCATGCGCTCCGTCCGCTGCCCCCTCACCCGAAGAATCCGCAGCCGGAGCCAGACCCTGCTGCGATGACCTGGGGCCTGCTTAGATCAGGACCTCCTGGCTCAAACGGGGCCTCCAGGGCTAGCGTCGCTGCGTGCTCCGCGCCGGCTGGCTGTGGCTGACCACAAAGGAATGGCAATTTGTAGCAGTCCGCATTGATACGCGATGATGGACGGGGGGACGGCAAGATGGGCAAAGGCCAGAAACGAAGAAACCCAGGATGTCAGGGCCCTACAGCGCAGGGGAGATTCCCATGCTCAGGGCACGTTCGACTGTGTCGCCGCGGCACCTTCCTGGGCGCCGCCATAGAATGCTCCTTGCATGTAGCCATTTGCACCTGCCGTGCTGCCTCCGCTGGTAGAGGGGGCGGGGGCCAGGGGGCAACGAGAGGGTCCAGCGCACAGCACACAAGGTCCAGCAGGCGCCCTGCACTCGTCGTACAGGATGTTCTGCAGCTCCCATTTGCAGTCGTAGAGTCGTTACCGACCGCTGCTAGCTGTACACATAGCACGCTGCATGGCGCACATCGCATCATCAGGGCTTGGAAAGCGGCGATTGACCTGAGTCAAGGATGTCGACTCGCAGCGACCCAGTAAGCTCTCTCTTGCAAACTTTACACGACATAGTACGCGCGCTGACGACGGTATCGCTGACGACGGTATCTCTGCCCTGTTGCGTCGCAGCTGAGCGAGGAGGTTGCGGAGCTTCTTTCGCGTACCGACGACCTGCTCTCCAGCTCCGGCAGAGGGTATTCGGACACTGGCCAAACACGTGCAGTCGGTTTACAGCAAGCTGGCCCAACGAGGTATCGGGCACATGGCGAAACCAGGCCGCATGTGCGCTTAGCTGGCCCTTAGGCAACTCACAACCTTCGGGGGCGATTGATCATGTCACAAGAGCCTCGATCAAGATTCCTTCATCACGCCCATGGTTTACTCTGTGGTCCCAACCAGGGGTTTCCTGGGTCGGACATCGTCCCTGCGCAGCAGCAGCAGCTACCTTGGCGGCCCCAGCGGCGGTGGCGGCACCGGAGATGCGCTGTCTGAGGCAGCCAGCCGCCTGCGCAGCTCCTTCGACACCCCCTCGGCTCGCAGGCTGAGCACGGGCCTTACCAGCTCCTTCAAGAAGACAGCAAGCTTCAAGGAGCCCCTCAGCGTCCACATCCCACACGCGGACAACGACGATGGCGCGCCCACGCCCCGCCTCGCGGAAAGCCCCGCGGTACGCCAGGCTCGCCCATGGACCAACCATGCTCAACCATGCGAACGATCTTCACCTTCACCCACACGTGGCTCTCCTGCCCCTACGCTTGCCGCCCATAGAGCCGCCCACCGCCGTCGGTGGCTTTGACGGAGCCGCTGACCGCCATCCTGGAGCGCAGCGCCTCCATGAGCCCCTCGCCGGCAGCCGCCGGCGGACCTGGCCGGACCTACAACAGCTTTGCAGGTACGCGCCGCTGGCCTAGCCCCTAAAAAACGAAATACGCGAACGAAGGCAGCACGGTATCCGGCACCAGAGTGCCAAGACCACCGGCCCCTTGAGTACTGTGTTACCCGTGTATCGTCGTCTTGTGCGCCGCGACGCCAGCCGTAGCGTCAAATTTGATGGTAATGTAGACCTGATGAGCCAGCGCCGAAAGCGCGCACCGCCGGCCTCGGCTCACACCGATGTCCCCGCCCTGAGCACCCCACACACACCCAATTACCGACCTGGAAGCGAAAAGGAGTAGAAACCAGATCGTTGAGCGACAAAGGCGATGAGGCGAAAGCGACGACCGGCGGAAGGGCGAGGGGCAGAGGGAAGCGGTAAGGAGAGGCACAGGGATTGAAGGCAGCAACAGGGGCAACATGCGAGCAACGAGAAGCAAACGGTGTGAGCCGAGGCCGGTGTGAGGGTGCAGGCACGGCGCAACGGCTTAGGGGTCACTGCATAGTACGGAGCTAAGCAATCGTGGTAACCCGTTGCCTCAGTGTGTTGCGAAGCAGGGGCGGGGCGGGCCAGCGGGGAGCAAGCAACCGACAAGCAGTGCGCGGGTGGGGCTGGTGCGGGCAGGGTGCCGGTGCGACATCCCCTACCGGTATCCCCGACCTGCTTGCACGAAACGCTATCTTCCCCTGTCCAAGGACCCCAGGCATCCGCCGCGCGGCTTGCAGGTCCACACGGGGGGGAGCCTCGTGGGACCGCATGAAGCGCACGAGTCTGGCAGCACGCGCGAGCACCTGCCCGTGCGCCCCCTCCCACCTCTCCGTGTGTGTCGCAGGCCTGCAGGACATGGTTGAGATGGTGGACATGGTAGCCGCCGCGCCCACCAGCCCCAGGCGCGCAGGCTCCACGCTGGGCGGCGGCAGCCGGCTGGGCTTGGGCCTGGGCACCGGCTCCACACTGGGCACCGGCATTGGCAGCAGAGGTAGGCGGCTGCCTGCGCTGGCTGGCTGGCTAGAAGCGCTTGCGGTGCCCCATCTGTGTACAGCGGGCTGGGAGGACGTGCACGAGCTGACCACGCCTGACCCGTGCGTGTGTGCTTGTGTGGCCCGCCGTAGGCTCCGCTCTGGGGCTGGGCACCGAGTCCAGGCTGGGGCTGGGCGGCGCGGGGCGGCCGTCCAGCCGGCTGGGCTCGCCGGCGCTGTCGCCGCGCTCGCCGCTGCGTAAGGGCGCGCCACCGGTGCCGGCGCCGGCGCCTGGCGGGCAGGGCTCGCGGCGGTCGCAGCTGGCGGGGCTGCTCGGCAGGGAGGTGGCGGCGCCCTACGACGTGGTCAAGTGAGTGATGTCAGCCATGCGGGATTGGGTCACCTGTCACCTGCGCGAGATCGCGGATTGGACGGTCCGGAAGGACTCTGCTGCCGTCAGGCTGCCCGGCTAACGCGGCTTCCTGCAACGCACCATGGTGCCGGGGGCCCCTTCCGCGCAGGTTCAAGGAGGTCGCGGCGCAGCAGCCTCGCTCGCCCAGCCACGGGTCGACGCTGGTGGGCGGCATGAACGAAAAGTTCGACCGCGTGGCCCGCAAGCTTAAGAACTGGGAGTTGGTGGAGACGGCCGCCACAGAGGTGGGCCGCGGGGCAGGGTATCCCCGGGCTCGGGACGGCACACGCCGCTCGATGCCAGCCTGCAGGGTTTACGAGGCTGTAACATCCGTCATCACAAGGGTGGGCAGCTGGCCCATATGAGGGAGAGCTTACCCGCCTGACATGCAACCTCCGCCCTTGGTCTTCCTCAGCGCTTCAATGCGGCCATGGACTCGGCGCTGGAGACTGTGTTTTCTCGCATCAACCTGGCCTGGCCGTCCGGCGAGGCCCCGGGGCGTGGCGGCCACGCGGCGGCGCGAGCAGGCAGCGGGCTGGCGTCCGGCAGCGGCCGGGCGCCCTCCCGCAAGGCCTCCAGCAGCAGGGACGGGCGGCGGCGCCACGAGCGAGGGCGGCAGGCGGGGTTGGGGGACGAGGAGGAGCAGGCAGCGAGCACAAGCGAGCAAGAGGCAGTCGGCGAGCAGCAGCGGCGGCGAGAGCAGGAGCGCGAGGGGCGGCGGCGCAGCAGCACGCGGCGGGACAAGCACGGCCGCCGCTCGCGGCGCTCAGCGTCGTCGGGGTCCTCCTCGCCATCGTCCTCGCATTCGGAGGCAAACCCGTGGACAGATGCGTCAACGTCGTCCACGGACGACAGCGACGGTGGCGGCCGGGCCCGGCGCCGCCGAGGCGATGGCGTCAGCGACAGCGGCTCGTCAGCCACCGGCCGCCGTAGCCGTTCGCGTCGCGGTGGCAGCCGGCGACGACACAGCCGCAGCAACCGGAAGAGCAGCGGGCAGCGCCGCGGCGACGGCGCCCGGCCGGGTGCCGCCAGTCGCGGCGCCGCGCAGCCGACCGACACGCCCGCGTCCCCTCCGCATCAGCCGGCGCCAAACTGGCACCATGGCGCTGCGCAGCCGGTGCAGGACGGCCGCATGTGGATGTCGCAGCCGCTGCCGCACCTCCAGCAGCAGCACGCGCCACAGCAACAGCAGCAGCAGCAGCACACTTGGGCGTCAGCCATGCCCGGGCCGCAGGGTTACCCGGCATCGCCGAGCTCGGCGCCCGCTGGCGCCTACGCCGCCGCTGCAGGGCCTTACTCGGTGCCGGCGTCGCCGTACCGCCCCAGCTATGGCCTGGCCCCGCCGGCTGCGCACGGACTGGGCTCGGGGCTGCAGGCGAACGGGCCTCCGGCACCGCAACCCTATCACCACCAACACCACCAGCAGCACGCTGGGCAGCCCAGCTACCTGTCGGGCCTCTACACGGCAACCCCCATGTCGCCCGGGCCTGCTGCGGGCACGGCTGCGGGAGTGCACGGCAGTGCGCCGGCGCAGTACCAGCCCGGACAACCGCACGCGCTGGGGCACGCCGGCGGGACTCATGCTCCCCCTCACGCGCCCACGGCTGGCGCGCACATGCACGGCGGCGGAGCGTGGCAGCCGCCGGCTGCGCCGCAGCAGCACTACGCGTCCGGGCTTGGGGCGGCCGCTGGCGGCAGCGGTCCGCTGCAAGCACCGCCGCCGCCACAGCATCAACTGTACGGCAGCGGCGCATCATATAACGGCGGCCACGCTGACGGCGGCCATACGTACCACGTGCCGCCGGCTGCGCAGCTTTCTTCGGCGCCCGCGCCGGGAGCGATGCCATGGCAGCAACAGCCCCAGCCGTGGCGGCCGCCGGCGCCCGGCCACAGCTCGCTGCAATCAATGCCCGTCAGTCACTTTGGCGCAGGTGCTGCTGGTGGCTACGGTGCGCCCGCAGGCGGCGGCATGGCGTCAGTGCTGGCGTCGCCTCCGCCGGCTGCCTACGGCGCGCCTTATGCCGCGGCCAGCCCGCAGAGCCCCACGCACCACAGCGCCTTCGTGGCCAGTGATTACAGCAGGGTCCTGCGCCACGCCGCGCAGGGGCGCCAGGGCGCGCACTGAGCCCCAGCGGCCAGTGCGCTGCGCCGCGCGCCCAACGACCCCATGCGTCGCTGTAAGCTGGCGAGTGTCTTGCATCCCCGCCCCTAAGCACCAACAACCACCACACGCGCGTCAGCGCGTGCAACCAGCCTCAAGCCCCAGCCCCCAGCCCGCCTCGCGCACACGCAGCGTAGCGTGACACCACGCCCTCCTCAATATTCCCACAGTTCACACAGAAATCATGTTGCCAAGCCAAGTTATCTGCCTGTCGCGCCGCCGCCAGCCCTACAACCACACGCCTCCATCCACCAACGCCCTGCCAGCGCACGGTCTTAGCCGTTAGCCACCCGCACCGGCGCTGAATTAGCGGCCGACTTAGCCGACGCGCTGCTGCAGCTGCGGATAGCCGGTGGCCAGGAAGCTGTCGAGGAAGGGGCTGTTCCCGGTGACCACCTTGACAGCGCGCTGCTTGTTGTAATAGGGCTCGACCACCTCGGTTAGCTGGGGGTGCATGGGGCGGCGGGAGGGGCATTGGAATATGACCACCAAGCTTGTGATCGCCATGCAACTCTTCATATGCACATATGCATCCGGTGGAGAAGGTGCAGCGGGAGGGCAGGATGCGGAGGCAAGCATAACAGCGGATGGCCCCTGCCAGCCGGGCTTGCGGCAGGTTCTGCTGGGACCCTCCAGCACGGTGCATGTGTAGCAGCTGGGTGAAGGCCTGACAGGATCATTTGGGCCCGAGGGCTTGCGGCTGCTTGGCGTGTGGAGTGGGGCCCGTGGCATGGTTGGCGGCGTCCTTGCCAGCGCGACTCACGACGTGGTGGCGCTGCTTGTGCATGAGCAGGTAGGTCTGCGGGTGCGGCAGGGGTATGTAATGGGTAGAGGTAACGAGCAGGGGTTACAGCAGGGGGCATGGGGAGCAGCAAGCTGTGATGCGGCTGCCATTGTCCCGCACGAAAGGTGCAGCATGCAGGGGCCCGAGGCAGCAGGGCGGGTGCAGCAAGCTGGGGCCGCCTCGTGGGGCCTGCTGCCGTCGCGCCAGCCGGCGTACCTCGATCTCCTCCCGCCCCTTGAAGATGAGCAGGTCCACCACCTGAATAGCACAGGGTTGGGTGAGCAGGACTGGCAAAGGTTAGGAGACGCCGGGGATTGGTTCAAGGCAGAGCAGGCCCGGCTGCTCCCACCCGCACAGCTTCTAACCCCAACCGGCAAACTCTGCCCCCGCCCGGTCCCCGCCCAGCACGGCGCCTGGACACCTGATGCAGGCACCCACCCGCCCGTCCTTGACGTCCTTGTACTCCTTGAACTTCTCCTTAACGATGGCACGCAGCTCCCGCAGCGACACCATCTCCTCCATCTTGTGCAGCCGCTGGATGAACGGCAGGCACCGGCAAATCTGCGGCGGATGTTTGTAGTCCCGCGGCATGAGCGTACTCGTCGCAGCGACAGCAGCAGTGCTCCGCGACAACATCGCCCGATGGGCCAGCAGTCGGGCCCGTGCAGCAACATGGCGCTGCAGCTGGCTGCCCAAACCAGGCGGGGTCCCACCTCGAAGTAGAAATGCCGAGCAGCGCCCCCGAACAGGCGATTCTCCTGCTTCGCAACCTCCACCGCCTGCTTTGCCAGCCGCGACGCCATTTCTGTGAGCTACACTATAGTTACACCAAGCTACAAGTCAACAACGGGGAGCCTTGTGTAAAAGCGGGTGGGCGAGTCACGTTCTTGCGCGCGGCTCTACGAGCCACAGCGTCTTGAGTACAGAAGTCCTGCGATGCCGAGACTGCAAACCGCTGCGTGTGTACTCGGAGCCACGGTTTGGGGCGACTTGCACCCCCATGCACGACCCCGCAGTGCCGCTCTGCCGCGGAACCCCAACACGCACGACTCCCCGCAACATATGTAGCGCTCTGCTTCTGTAACCATGCCGGCCTGGAATAGCGACCCGGCGAAGGCCGCTCCTTTGACAGCACCTGTGCTTTCTGGGAGCGCGGCAGCTCGGATCATCTTGCGCGATGCCGTGCTAATTGCGTTGTCGTTTCTAGGCCTTATATGGAGGTGCGGGCAGGCGGCCTTTAACTCCCGCCATGCCCTTGCCGGCTTCGCCACCAGCGGCCCTGACGCCCCCATGGCGAATTGGATACCCGCAGATCGTCGCTGGTCGTCCTTGTGCCGGCGACATGGCTGCGTACGGGCATCAGTGAGTCGCCGGTGCTGACCGACCTCGATCGCAGCGGCACGGCCAGTTTGAATAGCCGCCTTCACGGCGAACCCCAGCCGCGTTTGACGCAGCCGCCTGTCCCTGGCGTCGCAGGTGTCGCTCTGTGGCTACTGCCGTTGCTCTTCGGCAGCCGGGCCCTGGACACGGCCACGCGCTGGCAGTTCTCCAAACAGGCTGCCAAATCGTGGGTGGCACCGACGAGATGTCGCTGCCGCTGGCCGGGCGCCCTCTCACTTCGCCTTCTAACCTTCTGAACGGCCCCATGTTGTGGCCGCTCGCCCTGCAGGCAGGACGGCGTCACAGGCCCCCGCCGCAAGCTGTACGGGCTGCCGCCGCCCGCTCCAAAGTGAGCCCCGCCCGCGGCCGTGCTGTGGTCAGCCCCCCGACCCCATCACGGGCCATCGTGAACCCCCGCCCCACCACAACCACCCGTCCTCGCCTGCCCCGCCCTGTGCAGGCCCGAGCCGCTGCGCCAGCGCAGGCCCTTTTCGCTGACGCCGTCGCGGCCTGCGGCCGCGGCCGGCGCCGCCGTGGGCGTCAACGTGGCGCCGCAGACGACGCCCATTACGCCGCCGCAGCGCTACAGCGCCGGCGCTGGCGCTGGCGGGCTGCTCGGGGGCACGCCCTACAGCACCGCCTCCGCCACGCCGGGCGGGGGCCTGATGGGCACGCCGGGGGGCGACATGTCGATGGGCATGGGCTCACGGACACCCATGTCCGACACCTTTAGGTGCGGCCCTGTGTTGGCTCTGCGCCGCGGCCCACCCGGCGTATGGACCCGCGGCAGGGGCCACGGCAGCAGCGTTTGCTTGGCCCCGGTCCGCCGCGCGCGATCTAGGATATCCCAAGATTGAAGTCCAAGTGACGATGTTCGTTGGCTGCCTCCCGCTTGTTGTCGCGGCCCTCAGGCGCTCGCCCGGCATGCCGGGTTTCTCGCCGGCAGGAGCCGTGGTGGCCTCCCCCGAGCAGCTCTCCTATTATTTCGATAGCCTGGCGGCGGGCGGGGGCCCGGGAGCTGGTGCGGGCGGTTTCGCCTCGCCGCAACCGCAGGACAGCGCCGCGGGCGGGGCCTTCGGCTACGGGGCTGCGCCGTCGCCGGCCGCGTACGCGGTGGCCGCGGAAGCTGGTGCGCCTCTTGTAGCTGTGGCTATTATGCTTATGGGCGGCTCCCGAACGTTGTGCGCGTGAAGTGGTGTATCAGCCTCGGCTGGCTCCAGGCCGCACCGCCATGCCTCGCCAGCCCCCCGACAGCCTGCAACACTCCACCTGTGGCGCCCCTCGCCCGCGCAGACCAGGGCGCCGGCGGGATGCTGCCCGCGGGCGCGGGCGCGCCCATGTACCGCATGACCTGGGTGAGCTCGCCGGGCCGGACCGGCAGCCGGGCGCGTAGGGCAACGCCCTGGGGAGACGGACGTGCACGCGTACTCCTGCCCATAATCTATTGGGCTCGTCGTCGTGTTCTTGGCGCAACCTCCGGCCTCGCCGGCTGTCCTGCAGTGCGTGTTCTGGTTCTCACGTCTTGTCCTCCTCTCACCCTTTCCCTGCGACTGCCCGCCCCCGCAGATGCCCAAGAAGGCGGCCGCCGTGGCCGCCGCTGACACGCCCACGCTGAGCGCCAGCAGCGCGGAAGAGGTGGAGGACTTCGTGGGGTCGGTGCTGCGCTGCCGGGCCGAGTGGCTGGAGCTGTGGGCGGAGCGGCTGCGCGAGTGGCTGGCGGGGCGCGTTGTGGGGCCCCTGGTGGAGGCGGTGCTGGGGGCGCACGAGCCGGTCAACACGGTGGGTCGGCCGCACTGCACGTCATATGCTGTCACAGCTATGTACCATACTAAGCCGCGGCTGCAAGTCCTGCTAGTGGGGGCGCTGCTTGGGTTGGGCGTGCGAGCCGGTCGATGCGGGCTACCAGCCTAGCTGGACGGGCTCCGCTCCCCTGCGCGACGGCCAAGGCGCCGAGCTGCCCCTGCCCTCCTGGCGGCCCCTCCTTCCCCCTCCGGCCGCAGCTGCTGGCGCAGTTCGGCCAGGGCACGCGCCTGCCGCCGCTGCCCGACGTGCTCAGCGACTCGCGCGCCGGCAGCGGCGGCGACGTGGACGCGCTGCTGCGCATGCTGGCGGCGCAGCTGGGGCAGGCGGTGGCGGCGCAGCCCAACGCGCCCACCGCCGCCAAGGCGCGGGAGCTGCTGGCGGTGCGTCGCGGCGGCAGGCCTTGGGCTCATGCTGGAGTGGGCTGGCGGGGCCGGGGACCGCATGGCCTACGACCCCGCGGCCGGCAAGCCGGGGTACCGGTGTCTTGCCTCGCCATCTATCCATCGGCGGCGCCGCCCGAGGCCCCAGGTCGTTCTAGGGCCCGCCCTGCCCCGCGCTCGCCCCCTGCGCGCAGGCCGTCAACCGCTACAGCGACCTGCTGCTGCTGCTGCGCGGAAAGCGGCCCTCCGACATCCTGCCGCCCTCCAACAGCGCCTACGTGTGGGCGCGCCTGCAGCAGCTGGCCGCCTCGTCCTGCCTCAAGGTGCGGCCAGGGCCCCGCCCCCCCAAGCCGGCGTGCGCTTCCCTGCGCCGGTACGCCCTCAAGGGTCCCCCACACTTCCTGCTGCTTGTCTGAATGTACTGGCACGACGCCAGCTCACTGCCCAGCCATGGACCCATGTGCTCTAGCCGCCATGGACCGCCATCATCCCCTATCGTCTCACCCCATGCATTGCACCGCCGCTCCCTCCCCTGCCCCGCCGCTCCCTCTCCTGCCCCGCAGGACTTCTGCTGGAACGGCGGCGCCGCGTACGGCGGCCGGCCCTGGGCCGCCGACCAGCTGCCCTCCGACAGCGCGCTGGTGCTCTACCTGTTCACCGCCTTCCTGGACGCACCCGGCTGGCAGTTCACCGCGCCGCCCAACCAGCAGTCCGAGGGGTCAGTCGGTCCGCGCGGCTGCGCTCTCGGGCTCGTTCTCTGCCGGAACCCGGGCCCCGCCTGCCAGCCATGGAGCCTCGACTGCGTCAACAATGAGACCCACGGCCCCGCGCCCGCCCTACCCGTCCCGCGCCGTCGCCCGCTCCCCGCCGCACCCGTCCCCACGACCGGGCCCCCCGCCCTTCCTGGCCCCCCACCTCAGTGACCTCACCCCACGCCGCCCCTCCCGCCCCGCCCGCAGCGCCTCGCAGCCGCTGCACCTGGGCACGCTGCCGCCCACCGGCTCGCGGCCCAGCCCCGCCTGCTCCGCCATCCTCACCTACCGCCCCGAGCGCACCGGCCGCGAGCTGGACGCGCTGCTGGGCCTGCAGGTACGGCGGTGTGCGGCGCCGTACGGCACGTACCACGCCCGCAGCGGCACCGCACGACCGCCGCCAGCCAGCCCCGTAGCTGCGCTACTGCGGGCCACACCGCCCCGACCTACCCGTTCTCGCTGCCGTCGTCCGAGTTCCCACCATTGCGCCACCCTTCCATTCTATCCAACCCCCCCACTCTCCCCACCCCATCTCCCCCGCCCCCAGCTGGGCTCCTCCAGCCCGCTGTTCGCCTACCTGGCCGCGGGCCGCCTCATGGTGCTCGCCAACTACCAGTACGGCGCAGTGTTCACCGCCATCCTCTTCTTCCTGCAGTACCACAAGGCGCGTCGGCAGCCGCGCCGCGCGGGGGAGGCAGGCCCGGGAGCGGCTCGCGCTGTTGCCGGCCCCCGCCGCCCGCCTCCCCTGGCCTGCGCCCG
>BDDC01000321.1:32683-65365 GCA_001662425.1 Chlamydomonas sphaeroides
GCCTGTGCGCAAATGCGCGCAACGGCGATGGCGCGCACATACCGGTAGCCCCAGCCCCAGGCGCAGGGGCTGCTGCCTGGTAGCCAGGGCCCGGTACCCGCTGTGCGCCGCTTTCCCAGTAGCGCCAGGCCCCCCTCGCATGACACCCAGCCACGGCGAGACCGTTCCCTCCGCCTGCGCCCGCGCGCGCTTCCCGCCCCACCCCGCCCACTGTGCTCCGCCCCTCCGCTCGGGATGTGCCCGGCCACGTAGGCCGCCCCCCGCTCAGGCCTGCTTGTGCGGCAGCAGCACCAGGCACCCAGTGATGCGCCCCTCGTGCACGTACGCCGCCCATGGCTGCAGCGGGTCGGGAGCGGCGGCGGCGGCCGCCGCCGCTCCGGCGCCTGCCGGCATGCCGCCGGCCCCGGCCGGCTGCTGCTGCTGCTCCTGCGCCGGCTCCGCCAGCGGCAGCGCGTTGCTGGTGCCCCACCACGCCTGGCCCACCATGGTCCGCGCAGCGCTGAGGGTGCCTAGGAAGGCGTCCTGGCGCGAGCGGCCGACCCAGCGGTGCACCGTTAGCTGGGCGTCCAGGCCCGTCACGGCCACGGCACAGGCCGGCAGACGCGCGCCGCTGACGCAGAACGCCGTGGGGACGGCGCACTGCGTGCCGGCCCCAAACGTCCGCGAGCCGGGCGGTTGGTCAAGGATGAAGGCGGACGGATGCGCCGCATGGCTGAGGCCGCGCGCCAGCACCGAGAGCAGGCCGCCCTCGAACGTCGCGGCCAGGTGCAGCTTGGGCTTGCCGGCCTGCGGCCTCCAGCAGCGCCTGCCGGCTGAGACACCAGGTGCGAGACCACCCGGCGGCTGGGACGGCCTGCTGCCGCGGCGCCAGGCTGAACCAGGGTGAGTCGTAGTTGTGCTGTCGCGAGGCAAACTGACAGAGCACGCTGCGCTCCCCAGCGGAAAGACCGGCAAAGGTGGAGATGAGCGCCGCTGTCGTGACGGCGATGTCGAACCAGCCCCGCCGCGTGGCACTCGCCGTGCTCCTGGCTGTCAGCCGCCAGGGCCGGCAGGCTGGTGGCAACCGCCAGCACGCGGCACTCGGTGTCGGTGGCGAAGGATGGGTCAGATAGCAGCGCCTCGAGAGCGACCGCCGGCAGCGCCAGCAGCTGATCCAGAGCGCGCGGCCGGCTGAGCGCGGCCAGCGAGCTGCCGGAGAAGCTGCCCAGCGTTGACCCGGCGGCTGCAAGCACGGGCCTAAAGGCGTCGTCCTGGGCCAAGGCCTGCCACATGGCGTGGCAGGCGAAGAGCTCCGCCACCACAGGCGGCAGCCTCGGGCCGTGCGGCGCCGGCGTCGGAGTCGACGCAGCCAGCATGTCGCGCACCGCGTCCCGGGCCGCCCCGGCGCAGCCCTCGATGTCCAGGTAGCCGCCCTGCCGCCCCACGTCGAGCGCTTTGGCGGATGCTGCCCGCCGCCACCTCGTCCGTGTACGCGAAGCGGATGGCCAGCCGCGCTGCGGGCTCATCATCGGGGCTGTCCAAAGGCACGCGCAGCACGGGGCGGATGGTTGTCGCCGGAGCTTTGCCCACCGCTCGCTGCGGGTTGGGCTCGCTGGCGACGGCAGCGTCGGCCGCAGCAGCACCTGCTCCGCCGTCGTAGGGTGGTGGCGCCGCTGCGGCCTGCTGCGTGGCCCAGCGCTCTATTGGTGTGGCTAGGCAGGCGGGAGGTGGACGCAGGCAGGTTTTGGCAGGAACAGACGGGGAGGGACTCGTGGAGGGACGCTGAGACCGTTGCACAACACATTACTCCCGGAGGGCATCGGAGGCCAGGCACGCGCTTACCAGCGCTGCAAAGCACTCGCTGGTGCAGCGCAGTACCAAAGAAGGCTGCCCAGGTACTTATCGGTATCATCAGTGCGCTGTGCCTTGCCCTGCGGCCTCTTAACATATCCCTTGCAGCTGAAGTGTATTTCACAGTCGCAGGCTGTTTACGCTGCCAAAGAGGCCCGCGACTTGAGAAATGAAACGCGGATTCCCTCGCACGGGCGGGGCCATGTCGTCAATGCGCTAAGTCCGTGTCATATGTGTAGTTTGTGTTGTACACACATTCGAAATTAGCAGGGTGCAGGTTCTGGGTAGGGGGGTGGGGGCGTCCGGATGGGTCAGGCGTGCCGGACGGGTTTTGGAGACCGTGCTGAGACGCACAACATACTGTCGCCGCCGCGCTGAGGTTTAAACATACAATTGCGTACCTGACAACCTCGTCAGTCGTCATACCAGCCGAGCTCTTTCACCTGCAAGCTTGCCAAACGCAGCAACGCCATGCTCCTCAGAAACAGCGCTCTGCGCCAGTCGTGTGTTGCCAGGAATGGTCGCTCGCGCGGGGCGCTGTGCGTCGTTCGGACCGCCCAAATGGTGTCGCCAACACAGCAAGCAGTAGAGTCGACTGAGCGGCCGCTTTTCTACAAGGCTATTGTTTTCGGTACGCGAACAATGGTCTGGGTTGGGTTGGGGTTGAGGTCGCCATCGGCAAGTCAGCGGCCAAGTACGCTCTCTCCTGCTGCGTCCAGCCCGTACCGCCGGTGACTTGCTAGCAGCTCTGCTGCAAGTGGGTCGAGACCTTACCGCCTGGGTATGGCTTAACAGCACCCGCCCATACGGCCTGCCCGGCTGTGACCGCACCCCTCTCCCACCCCCGCAGACATGGACGGTGAGCGGGGTCAGCTGCTGGCCCAGCACCGCCGCAACGCCCCCGCGCTGTGTTGGCGTGCCACGCGCAGCTGTAGCGCGCCGCAACCCAGCGCCTGCGCAGCACGGGCTCGCAGGCAGCCACCGCCGCCCCTCGCCCGGCCAGCCAAGCCTGATGCGGCCACCTTGTCACGCCTGTTGCCACTCCCCGCTGTCTCCTCCTCACCAGGCACGCTGACGCAGGCGCACATTGACTTTGCGGACATGCGCCAGCGCACGGGTGCGGCACCTGGGGGCCTGGGGTGGGGGTGGGGGTGAGGGTGCGGCACCCGGGGTGAGGGTGGGGGTGCGGGTGCGGTACCCGGGGTGGGGGTGAGGGTGAGGGTGCGGCACCTGGGGTGGGTGAGGGTGAGGGTGCGGCACCTGGAGCCCTCGCGACCCGCTGCGGCGCGGCCCTGCGGACGGCCCCCCCTTGGCCGCGGCCGTGGGGCCACGTGCGCCGCCACCCCCAGCAAGGGCCACAACTAGGCTCTGGTCTTAACCTGACCAGCGCTAGGCCCGACATGAGGCCCCCGATGGGCAGCGCAACCCGCGCCCCGCCACTCGCCTCGCCAGCTCGCGCAGCGCGCTGCGCGGGCCCTGGCCACTCTCCCTCTCCCTCAGTCTGCCAAACCTCCCCTACCCCACCCCTTCAACCTCCCCCCACCCCTCAACCCGTCAATCGAACCCCACCCCCCACTGCTGGCGCGCCCCCATCCGCAGGCATCCCCATGGGCGACCTGTTCACGGTGATGGAGGCGTGGGAGGCGCAGCCCGGCCGCATCGCCTCCGCCATGAGCACCATCCTGGACATTGAGGCGCAGGCGGCGCTGGCGGTCAGCGCCATGCCGGGGCTCATGCAGCTGCTGCAGCTGCTCAAGGACAAGCAGGTGCGGGGGACTGGGGGGGGCAGGGAGGGGGAGAGGAGCAGGTGTGGGGGCGGGGGGCAGGGAGGGGGAGAGTAGCAAGTGGGGGCAGGGCGATAAAAGGAGGCGCAGGCGGGGGCGGGGTCCAGAGGGCGGCGATGAATGGCGTTAGGTTGTGCTCAGGCAGTGGCGGGCCGAGTGAGTTGGCAGGAAGGGGCGGGGAAGGAAAGGGGGCGATGAAGGGCGTCACGATAGCGGCGGTTGCTACGCTGTTCTTCTGCTACGCCACAGCCGCACCACGGTGCAGCGATGCGGCGGGGGCGGCTGCGGCACGACGGCCTGCTGCCGCTCTGCAACCCACGCCTGCCCCCCGCCCCCCGGTGTGCCAGGTGCCGGTGGCGCTGGTGACTCGCAACACCCCCCACAGCGTGGACGCCTTCTTCCGCCTCATAGGGCCCGAGTGGGCGGGGCTGTTCTCGCAGGTGCGCCGCTGCGGCGCCGGACCACCAGGGGCAGGGGCGGGGGCACGGGCTGCCTAGCTGTGGTGGCGGGGCGGGTGCTCGTGTGCGCCAGCAGGCGGCAGCAGGCGGGGGGCTGTCCTCGCGGGTGCGCCGCAGAGGGGCCGGGAGACGAGGCCGCTGCCGGAGTAGCGGCCCAAGGGGCCGAGGGTGGTGGGTGGGGCGCTGCGGGGTTGGCGCTGGGGGCTACACACTGCCGCCCCGCTGACGCCGCTGGAGCTCGCCTGCGCTGCCCCTGCCTGCCGCAGGTCCTCACCCGCGAGTTCCGCTACGTCAAGCCCGACCGGCGGCTGCTGACGCACGTGGCCGAGGTACGGCACGCGCATGGCGGGCGGACGGCCGGGCGGCGACCGTGCGGGCCTCGGGACACCCCGGGGTGCACTTTCCGCCTCACGTCATGTGCCGCCCCGCGCCTTGCCCGACCACCCTCTGCAGACGTGGGGCATCGCGCCCTCGGACCTGCTCATGGTGGGCGACTCGTTTGAGGACGTGGAGTGCGGAAACGCGGCGGGCACCGCCACTTGGTGCGGTGGCGGGAGCGAGGGAGGGGAGGGGAGGAGGGGAGGGGAGGGAACACCGAGAGCCTAGGAAAGGGAGCGGCGGAGTGACAACGGCCGTGTGGGCTCCGCCGCACGACACCTGCGGCAGGGGTAGGCAGGGGGGTGCGGTGTCGGGAGGGTGAGCGCGCTGGCTCAAGCCCGCTAGGCTCAGAGGACAAGAAATGGCGCCATCCGGTTTCCTAGTTGCCGCCGTTGCTGCAGGGAGAGGCGGGGAAGGGTGTGAGAGGCAGGCGCGAGCCCACTCTGGCTGCCTGGCCGCCGACCGGCACCCGTGCCTGCCCCCCAACCCCCCACTCCCCACCCCCCACCCCCCACTCCCCGCTGTGGCCCCGCAGCCTCATCCAGGGCGGCGGCAACGAGAAGCCCGGCTCCGGCCCCGTGGTCCCCCCGCCCGGCGCCGTGGCCACCTTTGCGGTGTCCGGGCTGGCGGAGCTGGCGGAGCGGCTGACGGTGGCGGGCAGCAGGGGGCCGGCGGAGGCGGGCGTGGCGCTGGGCTGGACGGCGCGGCGAGCGGCGGGCGAGGCCATCGACGCCGAGGGTGGGTAGAAAAATGATGCGAGAGAGGATGTGTTGCCGTGTGAATAGCAGACCAAGAGTGGGTGCGGCCGAATGCAGCGGCGCGGTCTATGTCGACGAAGCCCGCCGGTTCTTGGCTTGAGGCTGCGTCCCTCGCGTGGGCTGGCTGGCTTTCGCTGTGCACCTACCCCGAAACACACAAACACACACGCCTGCGTGCCGTACCTCCCCGGCCCCCACCCCTGCACAGGCGCCCCCGCCCCCGGCCTAGCCTGCCTGGACTGGCTGGCCTTCCCCCACTCCTCAACGACACGACCACATACACTCACGGCTCCCCTCCCCTCCCCGTCCCTGCCCGCCTCCCCGCCCCACAGGCGCTCCCGCCCCCGGCCTGGACTACCTGGACTGGCTGGCCTCCGCGGCCGTGGCGGCGCTGCACTGCGCGCCCTGCTCCTTCCCCATCATGGGCGCGGCCGCGGGCGGCCTCGCCACCTGCCCGCCCGACCAGCGCGGCGACAGCGTGCTGCACGTGTTCTGCGGCCCGGGCGGCCTCACCAAGCTGCTGGCCAGCCAGGGCCTGCAGGTGGGTGCCGCGGCCCGGCTGCCGTGGTCTGTGTGCCGTGGTCTGTGTGCGGCTCACGGCCCCATGGGGTCAAGGCGGCCAGCGGGCGGGGGGCTGCATGCGCGGGGCTGCATGCCCGGGCGCTGGCCTTGCAGGCAGGCAGGGGCCTTGGGGCATGGGTCCTGGGGACGCCTGCATCTAGGGCTGGGCTTGGACATGAAGACGGCCACCCGCCTGTGTGCTGGTCCTTGTGGCTTCCCTTTCACGCACCTGTCGGCGCCTGCTGGCGCCTGTAGGCGGTGGTGGCACACGGTGTTGGGGCGCCCGTGGTGGCGGGCTTGCGCCGGGAAGGCGACGGGGGCTGTGGCCGGGGCCGGCAGCAGGCCTCCCGACCCGCAACGTGTGCGCCGCGCAACCCCATGCCCCCCGGCGGCCGCAGGTGTGGGGCGTGGACTCGGATGTGGAGGCGGCGCAGCGGCGCGGGCTGCGCGCGGCGCCCTTCGCGGGCCCCCCGCTAGGCCCGGGCTGCCTGTCTGAGGTGCTGACCAGTGCGCCGGCGGGCGGCTTCCAGCTGGTCATGATCGACGGTGGGGAAAGGGCGGTGTGGGGGAAGGGAGGGAGGGAGGGCTCTGGGGTAAGGGCTGGGCCGGTGCGGGGCCTGGAGGGAGGGAGGGAGGGCAGGGAGGGCGGAAAGGAGACAGGGAGGCAGCGGCCGGACAGTGCGCGGGCGGGCCTGGGGCGACGAGCAGCTTGCCGCGTGTTGGGGCACTGCATAGGAGGGGCGGTGCGGGGCGGTGTGCGGTGTTGGTGGGGGGGCCAGGGAGGGGCCAGCGCCGCGCACGCCAGGGGCGCATGGCCGGCTTCCCGTTGCGATGGCGCGTGCGGCGGTGGGCTCCCCATCCGCACACCCTGACGTGCCCGCACCCCGGCCCCCGGGGCCCCCTGGCACCCACGCCCTCAGGCTCGCAGATGCCCATGCCGCAGCTGGAGGGCTGGTGGACGCCCTCCGCCATTGCCTCGCTGCTGCCCGCGCTGGCGCCGGGCGGCCGCGTGTGCGTGCAGGTGCGGCGGCGGCGGGCTTGGGGCGTTGGGCAGGCGGAGGGCAGGAGGGCGCGATGGGCGCGGGGACGAAGGGCGGGGGGGGGGCAGCAAGCAGCATGTGAGGGGCCCGAGCCAAGCATGCACATCTCGGAGGTGGGGGGGTCCAGCTGGCGCTGCGCCTCCCGCGCTCGCCCTGGATCGGCACCTCTGGTGCCCCTGCGGGCCAGCCCTCTTTGCAACACCGCTGGTCATGGGACCTCAAAACGGTGTGCCTCCCACGTCCCACCCCGCCCCCTTCCCCCCGCCCCTCTTCCCCCGCCTCCCGCCTCCAGGTGCCGCTGCTGGCGGGCGCGCTCAACCCCGCGGCGGTGCTTGGCTCGCTGCAGGGCGCGGGGCTGGCGCTGACGCACTGGCGCATCGCGGCGCCGCAGCCGGGCTGCGCGGGCCAGATCGCGTGCAGCGAGCAGCTGGAGATCGTGGCCAGGCGGGCGTGAGGAGGAGAGCGGGGTGTGGGGGGGGGGGCCAGAGGGGGGGCCAGAGGGGCTGTTGCAGGCCGTGGGAGGGGAGGGAAGGGCACGGGAGGGCGCCGCAGCATGAGCTGGGGCCGCGGATGGAGCACGCGGGCGCATGTTTGCGGAATTGTGTTGTATGTGAGTACACCGCGTGGCCGACGGGTCCAGCGTGCTATGCTATTGGCGCCGCGGTCGTGACGTGCCGTTGGCTTGGTCTGCTGTTGAAGGGTGTTTGCGCTGCAAGGCAGCTGGCGGGTGTGGTGACCGTGGTGGCGTGTGGGCGCTATGGCGGGTTTGGCCACAGCGGAGAAGGGGCGGGGTTCTGGACGTGGGAGGCGGTTATGGGATGTCGTGGGCGAGGTAGTGGGCAGTCCGTAAGCAATGGCGTGAACTTGTGCGGGTGTGGGGTTGCAAGGAGGCTGGTGTTAGCGGCTAGCGTGTTGATATCGAAGCGTCGTGAAGCGTCGGGAGTGCTCGGGATGTGAGGCTATGGGCCCGCTGTGGGCATGGTATGTATTGCGCATGTCGGCGGGCCCGGGTGGAAGCCTGTCGCATCTTGGCGAAGTGCTGATGTGGAATTGGCAGCAGAAGCTACGAGGAGCTAGTGATCTGGCGGCAGGAGGATTGCAGCTGTCGCGTGTTGTAACATGTAGCCCACGGCGGCCCGGCTTGAAACGGACCGGCCAGAGGTGAACCGGCTTGCAACGACCAGACGGGCCCCCGTCTTGTGGGGGGGAACCCGTATCCGGTCGACTGGCCCTCACGGCCCCGCAGTGACCCCAAGAGGCCTCAACGTTATGAAAGCACCCAAACGACCAATTGAGCAACATGCACACCGCCAAGCCAAGCTCCGTGACATGTCCATCTCCGTTCACGACACCTGCTCCTCTCCTGCGCATTTTCACGCTCTGCCACAGCAGTCACATAGCGCCGGCAGCGCCTGCCCTCGCCTGCCAGCCTGCAGCCCCTAGCGCTCTCCCTTCCCCCTCCCTCGGCGTCACCCACCTCTACCTCCTTTCAAGCCGCATCGCGCTCTTCTTCTCCAGCACCACCTCTCCTACCACACCGCAATACCAGCCACGCAACCAAGACGAGCCCTCACTGCAGGCGATGCGCTACCAGGGCGATATGCTGCCTCTCCCCCACACTCCGCAACATCTCACCTCCAGCCTGCCGGCAACACAGCCAGCCGTGTTGGATGTCACAGCAAGCAAGGCCATGCATCTCTGCAGGCGCCACGCTCCTCCACCGCACACATGAACAACAGCAAACGGAACCCCGCCAACCGACCGCACCCTGACACACGCATCGACGCTCGCCAAGACAGGGTCAGGACAACCCACACATGCTACGCTGGCTCAGGCACCGGCCCCCACAGCCCGACAGAGGCCCAGACGCGACCGCCGCCCCTACGCCTGCTGCGCCTCGGCCGCCGCCACACTCGCCGCCGAGCGCACCCGCTGGCTGGACTCCAGCTGCTGCGCCAGGGGCTGCAGCCAGAAGTCCAGCACGTCCTCGCTGCCGTACCACACCACGCCTGAGGGGAGCGAGCGCCGGGCAGGGTGCAGCGGTGCAGCGGTGAGCAGTGGGCAGGTTGGCGGCTTGGCGCCTGCCCTGTTGGCGCCCCCATGCAGGCCCATGCAGCCGGGCGGCTGAGGTCTGGCAGGGAGCTATATGTGGCGGGGCAGGACCAGGGGAGGACACGCCAGACCCATGATCAGCCAAATATGCCTGGCGGCAGGGGCGGGCCTGGCTCACCCGACTCCTCGTCAAAGGTGCCGATGCGGCTCATGGAGTGGAACACGCCGTCCAGGACCACCTGGGTGCAAGAGGGTGGGGGCAAGGGGGCGGGGACAGGGCGGAGGGCGATGTGTTGTTTTAGGGGTGTACACGCACGCCGCGCGGGGGGCTCATGGAGTGGAACACGCCGTCCAGGATCGCCTGACAGGGGACGGAGAGAGGGTAGAGGCGGAGAGGGTACGAGGCGCGGGCAGGGGCCTGGGCCCCATCGCTGTCACGCACCCCACGCCTCCGGCCTCGGAGGCCTGCTCCGCCCACCGCCCTCCTGCCCTCCCTTCCCATCCCCGCCGCTCCCACCTGCTGCGCCCCCGGCAGCGTGGCGCTGACGAGCGGCACCACGCAGTCGCCCTCCACGCCCTCGCCCTCGCCGCACACCTGGCACACGGGGGGGAGGGGGACCAGAGGGGCGGAGGGCAGAGCGCGGCAAGGCTTACCACCCGACACGCACACGCACAACAAAGGCGCCGACGTCCATGCGTGCCACCCGCGCAAACGCAGCAGCTGCAGGTGCACGCAGGTGCAGGTGCACGTCGCATGTACAGATGCGCGCGTGTGTCCAACTGCATATGCTCGCAGTGTGTGTGGGTGTGCTTCACATGACTGACGCAAGGTGTGCCGTACCTCGGTGTACGAGTCGTACGCGTACTCCTCGTACACGCGCGGCCCCTTGCGGACGCGCGGGATGTCGCGGTGGCCCCTGACGGTGCGGCCGATCACCGTGATGTACGGCAGCCCCCGGTCGGCGAAGAAGGCGCCCGGGTAGGTCCGGTCCACCCAGCCCTGCGCGCCGCCTGCGAGGAAGGAGACGGGCAAGGCAAGCGAGGGAGGCGGCGCGGCGCGCATAAGGGTCGGGGAAGGGTGACAGGCCCCGTATGCGGCGGGGTACGCGGAAAGACAGCCCGCAGCGGCGCGTCGCCGACCCACATCGCTGCCCTGGCCCCAACACGTGAGCGGCTGGACGAGACAAGCACGCAGCCCCACCCGTCATGTCGCGCTTCTCGTAAGCCCCGCATCCGCGGCCCTCGCATCTTCCAATGATGCTATCTACCGACACAATGGCGACTCGGCTCGATAGACCGTATCGACTCCATCGACTCCATCGGCTACCGGTACGAGGGCTGCCCACCCGTCATGTCGCGCTTCTTGTCGGCGGGCGGCGGCCGCTGCGGCGTGCCCAGCGTCACCACCGCCGCTACCGCGGGGTGCGGGCTGCTGCCGGCGGTGCCGGGCGGAGGAGGAGGAGGCGCGGCGTCGCGCTCGCCGTCGTCGGACGTGGCCAGGGCGCTGGGAGCCTGGTAGCGCGGGTCTGCCAGGAAGGCGCGGCCCAGCCAGCCGCCCGCAGAGTGGCCCACCAGGATGACCTGGAGGTGGCGGGGCCGGGGCGGGGCGAGATGAGGTATGGGGGCAGGAGGTGCGTCTCGTGCAATGCTCGCCAGGGTTTGTGTTGCCGTACTCTCAACTGCTTGGCGGCGGATGCGCGGCTCTCGCGCCCCTGCCCTCCCCGCCGGTGGACGCCTGCAGGAAACCTGGCCCCTCCCACCCCCCCACCCCTGGCCGCCTGCAGGGGTCCTGGCCGCACCCGCCCCCTCCCGCCCCCACCTGGCTGTGGCCGCTCTCCGCCAGCGCCCGCTGCACCGTGGCCGCCACGCGCTCCAGGTACCTGCCAGGGAGGGGGAGGGTCGCTGCTGTAGCGGTCTCTCCACGCTGAACGTCCATGGGGCCAAGCCGCACCCCAGCAGCGCAGGGCAGGGCACACGTCCTGCCGCCACCGGCCCAGGCCCCCGGCGGCGGCGCAATGCACGCACGGGGTGCAGCCCGGCCGGCACAGTGGGCTGCCACGAACTGCCTTCGCTTCTCTTGGCGCTATGGCATATGGCAGCACGGCCCGCCTCCCCCAACGTGCCCCCCAACCGCAGCTCGCGCTGCCCTGGCCCACCAGGTGTATCCCGGCTGTGTGGTGAGGGCGCCCTTCCAGAAGCCGCCGGTGAGCAGCGCGCGGGCCACCTGGCAGCAGCAGGGGCCCGGTGGGCAGCGCGGGGCACGGTGCGGAGGGTACTTCAGAGGCAGCGCTGCCGTCGAGGGCGCGCCATAGCAGCTGCTTGCTGGTTGGCGTGTTGGTACGCCTTGTGCGGTCGCGTTCTGTGTGGCTTGCTCGGGTCCAGCCGTAGGGCCGCACCTGGAACCAGTCCTTGCGCTCCACGGGCACCACGTACGACTGCCAGCCGCGCACCTGTGTGAAGGTGGGGTAGGTGGGAGGGAGGTGTGGAGACGGATTTGGGGGGGAGGATGGGGGCAGGGGGCAGCAGCACAGTTAGGCCGCAGCCAGGCCCCCGCTGCGAGGGGCAGCAGTGGAGCCGGCGGGCTGCGGCTGCGCGGCGGCTGCCGGCCCGGGCCGCTGGCCCCGTCCACAGCCGCTGCTGCCCAGGCTCTCACCGCCAGGCGCGTGGCGATGGCCGCCTCCTGGTTGCCAAAGGGCGCCGTGTAGTCGGAGGAGGCGTTGCCGAAGCCTGGCAGAGGGGGGCGGGCGGCCAGGTGCCGGTAAGATGGGTGGGGCCGCCGGCGTCAGGCGGGGAGTGGGGCGCCGGCAGTCCTCCGCAGCGGCCCTTCAACCCTGGGACCATGGTCCCTGATGCGTGATGGAGCCACGGCGGCTTCATATGGGCCGATCGGCCGGGCGGGCAGGTGCCGGGCGGGCCGGCCGTTTTTACTTTATAACAAGCGCGGAAGTCAATTGTGCTGTCAAGGTGGGTGGGGCCGCCGGCGTCGGGGCGGGTCGCCGGGGCGCCGGCACTTTCCCCCAGCTGCGCAACAACTCCCGGTACTTGGGTCCTTACGCTAAGCACGGCGGCGTTATCCGGCCGAAGGAGTTGTGCTCTGGCGTGCTGAGCGGCTCGGCCCGCCGGGCCAGGTGGGGCGCGACCGTCCGCCCCGCGCCCTACCCTACCCACTCCTCCACCCCGCCACGCTGCGGCTCACCGGGCAGGATCACAATGGGCGGAGCATCCGCGGGAGCCAGCACCTGCGGCTGGCCCTCGGGCCGCGACCAGCGCAGCACGTTTTCCTTCCACTGCGCCTCTGAGGGTGGCATTGGGACGGGTGAACGGGCACGGATGGGCGACGGCACGGCAACAGCGCCGCAGGGTTGCCGCCTGCGACCCGAGCGCCGTGGCAACAGCAGCCGAGCTTCGCGCCACCGTAAGGGCAGCTGCGAGGTTGAGCGGGTGGATGCCTCCTACGGTCGCTCCAGCGCGCACCTGGCAAGCTGGCGACATCGCTGTAGACAGCTGATGGCACCCGCGCGCCGCTGCATTCTTCAAGCAGGCGAGCGGTGGAGAGGCTGGTCGGGCAAGCGAGTGGTCGCGCACAGCGCTGCGACGTCCGAGCGCTGCCCCCCGTCGGGCGCCCTCTGCAAGTTCGCATGCTCCCGCTGAGCATGTTGACGGCGTGGCGGGAGGTTCAGCGTTGCGGTGACGCGGGCGTTGCGCGCTCAGCTCTCTGCACCCCCTTGTCCGTCAACGTCAACTCGACTTATGATAGTATAGAGGCGGTCAACTAGGCGGGGAGGGTTTGTTTGCTCCTGTCCGCAGCAGGCGCAGCATGCAGCGATCGGCCATGCCCACTTTGGGCGGGTGAGTTCCTGGCATTCAGCAAAACAGCGCGAGCCAGCGCAATACAGTGCGCTGGCATGGATGGTCAGAGCCTAGCACTTAATTGACCGAGCTGTCCAAACTTTTGCTTGTGGGCGCAACAGGCCCGCAACCATGGCCGTCAGGGCAAGAACACAGACAATGACGGCCACCTCTTACGCCGAAGCCGCAGAGCAAGCAGTGAACAAGGCGTCGGACGATGCGGGACAGCGCGAGAACATTGCGAACCCAGGAAATCTAGCCCTTTATTACTTCCTGCGGTATGTTAGGGTTTGCCAGGTCTTGCCTCGCGCTTGGACGGCTTTCGGGCAGCCGGCGTGGCTTAGAGAGCCCCGGGGACTCGACCGTGCTGCCGGGGCGTTCCGCTGTGGGGCCACTTTTCGATTGCTACCCACCTCCACCTCCACCTCCACTCCACCACCCTTTCTCCTTGCCTGCCACAGCGCATCTATTGATGGCCAGCCAGATGAAAACAAGCTCCGCCTCACCCTTCGCAAGGCCGCGAAGAGCGTCCAGCAGGAGCCGCTGCGGCTCCGCACCAAGGCGCAGCTGCTGGCTGTCAGCGGCATCGGCCCCTCGGTGGCCGGGGTGAGCCCACGGGTGTGCGGCACGTGGCTCAGCTGACGTGCCTTCAACCGGTCGGTCTTCACCACCCCGCCCTGCTCTGCCACCCGACCCACATCCCCCATCGCCAAGCCTTTGCGCAATGCCCGCTTCCTCGCCCATGCCCCCGCACTGCCCACCGCACTGTCGCCCCCTTACTTGCTATGCAGCTGGCCGCCTCACCCGCGCTGTCCTGCACCCACACCTGCACCGCCATTGGCGCTGCCTCCCGCTGCTTGCCCTTTCCCGTGAACTCTTGCCACTCCGCCAGATCATCATGAACCACCTGTGGAAGGTGTCCCCGCCGGGAGACGCCGACTCTGACGAGGAGCAGCTTGAGCAGGACCTGAAGCAGGTGCGACCCAAGAGCACAGCGCGATGCACTGCAAAGGAACGAGCCCCGCCATCTTCTCCAGCACGTGTTGAATGTGCGTCGCAAACTCAAGTTGCTACAGCATCATGCTAACTGGGCCCTTGGCCCTATTCGCAGGCGGCGGCGGCTGGGGCGGGAGCCCGCGGCCGCGGCGGCGGCCGTGGCAGCCGCGGCGGTCGGGGCGGCCGCGGCGCGGCGGCGGCGCAGCCCCTGGGCCCCGCGGTGGGGCCCCACGACCTGGTGTTCGGGGACACCTTGACCGTGGACCTGCCGGGGGCCGGCGGCGGCGGCAGGGGCCGCGGCCGCGGCCGCGGCAGGGGCAGTCGCGGTGGCGGCCGCGGCAAGCGCGGCCGGCGCTCCGCTGCCGGCGACAGCGACGGCGATGACGACGACGACGACCGCCCGGGCTTCCTGGGCGGCAATGGAGGCGGCGGAGGGTTCTTTGAGCAGGCCGCAGGCCTGGGCGGCGGCGGTGTCGGCGGCGGCGGGGGCTTGCTGGGCCTGTCGGGACTCGGCGCGCTCGGGGCTGGCGGCGGCGGCGGCGGAGAGGCTTACGGGGGCGGCGGTGGGGCCTATGGCGGCGGAGCCTATGGAGGGGCCTACGGGCTCGCCGGCGGCGCCTATGGCGGTGGCGGCGGTGCCCCAGCTGGCGGTGTCGGCACCGCCGGCGGCTCGCAGGCGGGAGCTGGCGCTGGCGGCGGAGGGGGCCGGCAGCCGCCGGCCGGCAAGCGCGCGCGGCGCGACGCCGGCGGCGGCAGTCCCGACGGGGACCCCAGCAGCGGCAGCGACAGCGACGGCGGCGGCGGCGGCGGCGGTGGCGGCGGCGGCGGCGGCACGCAGCGCGGCGGCAGCCAGGCTGGCGGCAAGAAGGCCTGGGAGCCCAAGCCTGGTACCGCCAACTACGCCTTCCTCATTGTCATGTACAAGGTGAAGCCAACCTTCCGTACACAAGCATAGGGTGGACCACACGGCGCGACGGTGCTGCGTACGGCATCGAGCTAGGTTGGGGTCCCTTGGTGATGCGCGGAGTGAGCCCAGGAGCTGCAGCGCGAGCCGCACGCCGTGCGCCCCGAGCGCCAGGCCGGGGCAGGGGCGGAGCATGGGAGCGGACTGGCGGGCCTCTGGGTGCACCGCACGTTTGGCTCGCAGCGCGGAGCCCAGGGTATGCCGCTGCGCGGCTGGCGCCGCAGCGCAGCCTGCACGGCTGGCCCCCGGCCACGCCGCGCCCGGCGTCCCTTGCCGCGCCCCATGATGGGACCTATCTGGCTGCAATGCAGCCCTCGGGCCTGGCACGCCCCTGAGCAGGGGGCCAGCGCGCTCGCTCGCCGAGCGCGCCGTGCGCCTGCTCCCGCTTCGCTCTCCCCCCTTGCCCGGCCCCAGGCCTGGCGCCACGACGCCCGGCGGCAGTGGTCCAAGGACGAGCTCATGGCCACCGCCGAGCGCAGCGGCCTGTCAGCCAAGAGCATGTACAAGACCAAGGACCTGTCGGCGGGCTTCTCCATGGGCCAGGCGTACGACGGCTGGTCGGGCGTCAACACGGCAAGCGGGCCGGGCGCGGGAAGGCAGGGGGATGCGCTGCCAGCCCCTGCGCTGCGTCCGACCCACATGGCTCCCCAGCTGCCTGCCCTGCTTGGCCCAGCCCCTGCCCTGCACCTCCCTGCCCTGCCCAACCCACGCTCTCCCTCAGCTAGCCCAACTGCCCTCCGCTCTCAACCCCCGAAGTACCTGGTGGGCGGCTACAACGGCCCCCACCGCCCCCTGGCTCCCTGTGGCCCCCACTGCCCTCCCCAACCCACGCTCTCCCCCAGCTAGCCGAAATGCACCCCGCCCTCGCCCCCCGCAGTACCTGGTGGGCGGCAACCCGCCGCTGGTGACCAAGGTGCCGGCAAAGGGCCGCGGCGCCGTCGCCATGTACGAGCTGAGCGTGCCGGGCCGCATCATGGGCGCCCGCCTGTACAAGCACGCCATGAGGTGCGGCGGGGGGCGGGAGGGGAGGCGGGAGGGAGGGGCGGGAGGGAGGGGTGACGGGAGTGGCGTGGGTGTGTTTCGTGGGAGGGGTGCATGGCCATCAACGCGCGCCCGTTCGGGCACGTCATGAGGTCAGGCGTGGCAGGAGGAGCTGCGTGGAGGGAGGTGGAGGGGTGCAGGGGCAGGGCGAGGATGTGGTGATGGTGATGCATGTGTGTGTGATACGCAGGGGGCCGTGGGAGCCCTCCTGTAGCCACTATGGCGGGTCAGGACAGCCACCTGCGCCCCGTGTGCCCCACCCCCTCGCCGCCGCCACTAACCCAAAGGTACGGCGAGCTGCCGCAGCTGCCGGCGGATCAGCTGGCGGCCATCGACGCCGAGATGAGGCGGTTCTGCGAAATGGAGCGGCTGCCGCTGGTGACAGAGGCGTACCCCGGGGGCACGCCCAAGGCCGCCACCAGGGGTGAGCGGCCGCGGCGGTCGGGGGGTGGGCTGCGCGGCGAGGGGTCTGGGGCCTCGCCTGCTGCATGTGGAGGAGGCCCACAAGCCTGTGTGCGGCTGGCCGTTGACGCAGCGGGGGAGCTGGGCAGCAGGCGCAGCGCAGCAGCCGCTGCTGCGCGGCGGGGCTGGGGCCGGGGCATGCCGCTGCGTGTGAAGCGGCCCTGGGCCCCTTGGCGCCACACAGGTGTGGCCTACCAGGGCTTCCTGCCGCCGCCCCGACTGGACGCTGACGGCAACGAGCTAGGCGCCGCCGCCAAGGGCCGCAAGCGCAAGCAGCCCGCCGGCGGCGGCGGCGGTGGCGGCGGCCGCGGCCGCGGCCGCCACGGCAGCGACGCAGCCGCCGGCGGCCTTAGCGGCGACGACGACGACGGCGCCGGTGGTGGGCTGGGAGCGTACGGCAGCCAGCGCAGCGGCGGCGGCGTAGGCGCCGCCGCCGGCGGCCTGGGCGGCGGCGGGGCTGGCGGCAGCCAGCGCGACAATCCGTACCTTCCCGCCCAGCAGCAGCCGGCGCACGGCAGCCAGTACGGCGGCGACCAGGGCGGTGCGTATGGTGGCAGCCAGTACGGCGGCGCATCGCAAGGTGGCAGCCAGAGGGACAACCCGTACCTCCCCGGCGGTGGCGGTGGCCGCCTTGGGAGCAGCGGCGGCGCCGCTGCTACAGCCGCTGCGGCCATCGGGGGTGCTTACGGTCTTGTTGGCGCCAGCCTGCCAGACATCTTCGACGCCGCTGGCCGAGATTATAACCCCGGCGCCAGGCAGCCAGCAGCGGCGGCGCCAGCAGCGGCCGCAGGGCCCAGCGGTGGCGGCGCCAGGTCCCTCGGCGGCGGCCGGGGCGGCGGCGCGGCTGCTGCTGCCGCCGCCGCCGCGGAGCGCCGTGCTTCAGAGGACGCGGCGCGGCGCCGCTCGTCTGGTGAGCTCGGCGGGACCGCCGCGGCAGCGGCGGCGGCGGCCATGGGTCCCCCGGCGGGGCTGCCGACCGTGCGCACGCGCCCAGCGGCCGCGCCGCCGCCGGCTGGCCCCGCCGCCGCCGCCGCCCGGGCCGCGCCACCAGCACCCGACGTGGTGGAGCTCCTGGACTCGAGCAGCAGCGACGACGATGACGACGGGGCAGCGAGGCGGAGGCGGAGGCCCAGCGGCGGCGGCGCCGCCGCCGCCGCTGCCGCCGGGGATGCGGGCCCGCCGCGCAGCCTGGGGACCGGGAATCAAGCCGAGCCCGACGCCAGCTTTGGGTGGCTGCGTGACGCCGCGGCGGCATGGCAGGCGCCAGCTGCCGCCGGCCGCGCAGCGGCCGCGGCCGCAGGCGCTTGCGCTGGTCCCGGGCCGTCGTCGCTGGCTGCGGCCGCTGCCGCGGGACCTGCGGCGGCCGCAGCGGCGCCGCCGCGCGCCGGCTCTCGCCTGGGCCTGGGCGCCCGGCGGCGGCCGCGTGTGTCGCAGGCGGATGTGGATTACCTGGACCTGCTTAGCTACGATGCCCGCATCGCGCGAAAGGTGCGTTGCGGCTGCACCGTGAATGTTGTGTGCCGCAGGGGCATGGGGGGCAGGGAGTTGGCCAGGCGCCGCATCGCCAGCCGATTGGTAGCGTTGTGCTTGTATCAGCCCTCAGTCAACCTCCTGCTTGTGCGCTGCCTGAAGCATGTGCCCGCGGCAAGTGCCTCATGTGTGATGACACTGACGCACACCCGCTGTGTGCATGTTCCCCATGTGCATGTGCACCTTGACACTGACGTGTGCGCCCGCGGCGCTGTCCTGTGGTGGCCCCCGGGTGCAGGCGCTACGCCGCTGCGGTGAAGTGCAGGTCGCACTTGACGCCCTGGAGAAGGGCCAGGTCGGTTGGGCCGCGCAGCATTGCAGGGACCTCACGCGATGGCGGCACGGGCATGTCAGCTCGAGCGCCACCTGCTAGGTCTCAGGCGGTTGTCACGGGTACCGTACTAGGTACCAACACACGCATGGCACCCCCTGATGCAGGTCAGCGAGCCGGGATCATCGGGCGACGAGGCGGACGACGGCGACAACGGCGATGACGGCGCTGGAGCGGCGGCAGCTGAGCTCGCGGCGGCGGCTGCGATGGAGGAGGAGCTAGAGCTGCAGCAGCTGCTGCCGGCGGGCGCGGCGACAGGGTCAGCATTCGGCGGGCGCTTCCCAGCCGCCGGCCTGGGCGGGATCGCCACCGCCGCCGCGGCAGGCGGCAGCGGCGGCGGCGCGGCTGTCGACGACAATGAGCCCGAACCGGCGCCGGCGCGAAAGCGACAGCGCGCCAAGGCCGCCGCGCCGGCGCCCGCGGGGCCCGAGGAGGCCATCGCGCCGGTGGCGGCAGCGCTGCCGCCGCTGCCTCCGGCGGCGCGCGGTGGCCCCGGCTCCCAGTCGCTGCCCCTGTCGCAGACAGAGCCGCTGCCGCTGGCGCAGCGGCTGAAGCTGGGCGCGTGCTGCGCGGGGCCATGGCCGGGGCCCAGCGTCCCGCCGCCGCGCCGGGATGAGGGCTCCGGGCCCGATCCCAGCAGCCAGGCGCAGTCGCTGGGGGGGCCGGGCCTGGCGGCGCTAGGCAGCCAGGGCCTCGACTCCAGCATCACGGGACTGCGCGGCCAGGGCTCGGGAGGCCTCGGCACCCAGCCCGACCGAGCCGGCAGCCGGGGCCTCGGAGCCGGCATTGGCGGTGGTGGTGGCGGCCTCGGCCTGGGCGGTGGCGAAGGCGCGGGGCTGGGCAGCCAGGGCTTTGGCAGCCTCGGCAGCCAGGGTCTGGCGGCTGGGGGTGGCAGTCAGGGCCCGGGGGCTGGGGGTGGCAGTCAGGGCCCCAGCCGCGCGGGAAGCCAGGGCCCGGGGGGCAGCGGCAGCCGAGGCGGCAGCGGCGGCGGCAGCCAGGACGAGGGCGGCGAGTCGGCCCTGGACGACAAGTCGTGAGTGGGAGGGGGGGCCGCTTCAGGGCTCAAGGCCGCGCGCAGCAGCCGGATTTCCGGGATGCGAAACCGGCGCCCTGCGCTGCCCAGCTGGCGGACGCTGGAGGTGGTCAGCGGCACCCCCCTGGTCCTTACCTGTGTGCCTGCTCCTCCAGGCTGCTGTCGTACGAGTGGCTGCTGCCTACGCTGGGCGACGGGTCGAGGGACGCAGAGCCGCCGCCGCTGCGGATGCCGCCGCTGCGCCCGGGGCAGCGCTTCGAGGAGGCGTACGAGGTAGGTGGGCCTCACCTGCGCTGGGGTGACGTGCCTACTGGGGGTCCTGTAGCTTGTTTCGTCGCGTACAGGATGAGCCAAGTCCAGCAGCCGCAAGGCCACCAGTCCGCTGAGTTGTGACCTCGCGCGGCACGCCAGGTGGTGATGCTGGTGGACAACCGCGAGAAGGACAAGACCGTGCAGTGCATCGCGACCAAGTCGGTGAGGCCGCGCAGCTGCGGTCATATAGAGCGGCAGGCGGGCTGCGGCAGGAGGCGGCCACTCGCTTGCGTGGCTGTCGACTGGGGCGTAGGGGGCTACAGCGGCACACGAGCCCCTGCTCGCCGGCCCGGCGGCCGTCGCCCAGGATCCACCCGAGCTCTGCTTGGTAGTGCAGAGCGCAGGGCGACAAAGCGAACCCGAGGCCGAAGCCCGACGGCCGGCTTGCCCTCCCTCGCCTGCCCGTCGTTGCACCGAAGCTTCTCCGCCTGCCGTTGTGCTGTCGCGTCTAACCTGTACCTGCCTGTCCTCAAACTTGTCCCGCATACTGCTGCCATCATCATTCGCCTGATCGCAACCGCATGCTGCCCCACCACACTGCTGTGTCCCTGCTGCTGGGCGCCCAGGGCGTCAAGGTGGCGCAGCAGCACCTGCTGGTGGGCGACATGGCCTGGGTGGCGGTGCCCAGGGCGGCGGGCGCCGCGCAGGACTCCAGCAAGTGGTAAGCGGGGCGCTGGCACGGGGGCCGAGCCCTACTGCGCCGTGCCGTGTGGGGCTAGCTAGCGCCGCGCTGCCCCATCTGCGGCATGGCCTATCAACTCGCTCTTCCACGCCTGACCCGCTGCGGGAGCTCGGGCGCCCTTATCAACATCTGTCCCGCCACGGGTGTCTGTATACGTGCTTGTGCTCGGCGTGGCGTGGCGCGTGGCTCGGCGTGGCGTGCAAGTGCTGATCTGCTCTTACCTTTGTCCGTCTCACCCTGCGCCGCTTAAGCTGGGCCAACCCTGCTGTGCTGCTGTGCTCCCCGCAGGTACGTGCTGGACGCGGTGGTGGAGCGCAAGACCACCACCGACCTCATCCAGTCCATCCGCGGCAAGGGCAACCGCTACGGTACCCAGAAGTACATGATGCGCAAGTGCGGGCTGCGGCAGCTGTACTACCTGCTGGAGGGCGCCATCGGGGTGCAGGGCCACACAGGTAAGGGCCGCGCGGCAGCGCCGGCGACGGAGGGGCTGCGGCCTGCGGGGCGGTGAGTGGAGCTGGTGGCACCAGCGCTCCGGCTTCAGTACGACACGCGGACCCGCCGGGGCTGCACACGGCCCTGGCTCGCGCCGCCGCCCGTCCACCGCCGCTCGGGTCACGGCAGCCTGGTGCGGCGCGGTGCTGCCCTTGCTGGCGCGGGGCCCACGAACCATCCGCTGCCCCTCACCTCACCTGCCTGCCTGCCTCCGCCCCTGCCCCTGGCCCTGCCCGGCAGAGCAAGACGTCAAGACGCTGCGCACCGCGGTGCAGACCGCGGAGCTGGAGGGCTTCACGCTGCTGCGGACGCGGGACACGCTGGACACGGCGCGGCAGCTGGGTAGCCTCACCAGGGCGCTGCAGCGGCGCTACGCCGGCCGCACCTGGGCCCCTGCGGCGGGGGCCAGCGGGGGCGGCGGTGGCGGCGCGGACGAGGACCTGCTGCTGCCCAGCTTTACGGCCTGGAACGGTGACATCCGCTCCGAGCGCAAGGAGCTCAGCGTCAGCAGCGTGTTTGGGCTCATGCTGTGCTCCGTGCCAGGTGGGCCCGCGGCGGCAGGGCGGCGGGCGCGGGGTCGCCGCCCGCGGCAGCGGGCCGGGGGCGCGGCGCCAGGGTGTGTTGCGCGGCGCGGAGCGATGGGCGCAGTGCGCCGCTCCTTGCGCGGTGGGGCCCCGCCGTCTTTGGGCTCCCCAACTAAGCACCGCGTGTGCACTGCGGTACCGTGCCCCCTGCCCTCCCTCCAGGCATGGGCCCCACCAATGCCAATCCGGTGCTCATGCGCTTCGGCACGCCCTCGCAGCTGTGGGAGGCCTACAAGTGAGGCGCCGGGCTGTCTGCTGTGATGCTGCCAGGGCTGCTGGTCGTGGGGGCCAGCATGCATGCCACACGCGGCTGCTGTCGCTCCCTCGCCTCCCGCTCACCGCTCACCGCCGTGCTTCCTACTGAGCCCAAGCCGCCTGCTCGCCCTCCCTTCGGCCCCCGGCCCCCCCCTGCCCCGCTGCTGCTGTAGCTCCCTCGCCTCCCCCTCCCCGCCCACCGGCGCCTTCCCCACGTGGCCCACGTCGCCTGCTCGTCCCGAACCCGAACCCCGCGCCCCGGCCCGGGCCCTCGCAGGGCCGAGATGCGGCGCGCGCAGGCGCGCGGCGCCGACCCGAAGCAGGCCTGCGAGGCGCTGCTGGCAGGCGAGCTGGGGCCGCGGCTGTCGGCGCGTATCTACCAGAGCCTGTTCTGGCAGGGCGCTGAGCCGGAGCGGCTGCTGCGGGGCTCGGGCGGCGGCGGGGCGGCGGCCGCGGCGGCGGGGGCGCGCAGGTAGGCGCGGGCTGGGCTGCAGGACTGTGCGGGGTCGGCGGTCGACGTCGGTGGAGAGAAGGCCGGAGGCTGGCTCGGTGGCTTGTTGGGACATGGGGGGGCGGGGTTGGTTCTGGGCAGGAGCAGGGTGCATGCGGCATGGGCACATGGGCACTCGGACAACCAGCAACTGGTTGCCTTTTGATTGTAGGACCAGCATGCAGCGTGAAAGTCTGTGGAGGGTACCTGAGACAACCGCCAGTACTGGCAGCCCGAGAACTCCAAGACTAGACCGTTTCGCGTCTTGATGCTGCTGGTTGTCGTGCGCCAAGATGGGCCAGGGTGTGCTAGGAAGCTCCACGGGCCGCAGTGCGCAGGCGCCACGGCAGGCGGGTGGTCGAAGCAGCTGCAGGCAGGGGCCATTGCCCTTCACTGTTTCGTTTTTTTGGTTGATGGTACAACAGCGTTCAGTGCTCGTGTGCCGCTCACTGCGCGCGCTTCTCTCGTTCCCCGAGCCTCTCTGACCCTGCCACGAATCCCCCAGCCCCGCACCGTGTCCCACCCCAGCCCACGCTATGCGCAAGCTGGATGGCCTCCTGCCGCTGCGCTCGGCCCATCAACACCCTCCTCCAGGTCCTGCGGTATCTCGGGGCACCTAGCTAACTGCTCACTGGCTTGCCCGCAGCGCTGATAGCAAACTCCTTCATCGCCTCCAGCAGCCGCCCCAGCGAAAGGCCCTCGCTCCCGCCGCCCTCGCTGCCCGGCTCCCTCAGCTGCTCCAGCTTCAGTCCCTTGACAAAGGCCTCCATCTCGCCGCCCTCAAACAGCGCGTTGTACGTGGACACAGCGCGGCGCACGTACAGCACCTGAGAGGGCGGGCATAAACTAGCCTAGATTGTTATTGGAACTGGTGTGACCGTGCTGGGGTTGTGGGTCGGGGGAAGGCGCAACGCACGCTGTCGCATAGTCCCTAGGTCCGGCCCCTCCCTGGACCTTACGCACCTTGGAGCGTGTGGAGAGGTAGGTGTAGGCAAACTGCTGCGCAGCCGCGGCGATGGCTTGGCAGCGGCCTGGGTCCTTCCGCAGCGACTCGATCACCTGGCAGGCAGGCAGGCAGGCAGAACGACGACACGGGGGTGGGCGCCGGCGAGGGGGCCGCCATGAGACCGCCGGCCGCCGCGCCTTGGCCACTCAAGCCCCCTCTCCCCTGCACACACAAACTGTCCTCCTGTTAGCCACAGCCACGGCCACAGCCTGGATGGAAACCATCATCCCGCCGGGGCAGAGCCGCCCAGGAGGCCGCCCTCCGGGAGCCGCCTGGCGTGCATGAAGGGGGCGGGGCTTCCAGGGCCCACGACAGCCTGACCTCCCACGCGCCTTACAGCTGTGCATACCAACCTGCAGCACATTGTCCCGTGCAAAGGTGGCATAGTGCTTCTCCGGCTGTAGCGCCCGGTAGTAGTACTCAATCCAGCGGGACTCGTCCTGTATGTGGGAAGTGACGGCCGCGTCAGTGGGTCGCATGGGCGAGCGAGGAGGCAGCGAGGGTGACGCCGCGAGACTGCACGCAGCGCCTTGCCCCTGTCCATCTTGCCGCACCCAGGCCACACCGCCCACGCTGCCGCCACGTTTCGTTGTTCCCGCCCAGCCCCTCCCCACCTTGAGCACGCAGCTGTCAATGGTGAGCAGCTTGCCGAACCGGCTGCTGGCGGTGTTGCCGTCCGTGGCGAACAGGTACTTGTAGCGCGCATGGTCGGGGATGGCGATGGGCCCCGCCTGCACACACGACGCACGATGCGCACACGCATGGTGCGGCGCGCCGCGCGGCACAAGGGTGTCCTATCCTACATGTAAACACACACTTGGACTTGGGTCCTCACGGGCGGCTTGCGGTCGGACTTCGTTATCCGCACTCGCACCTAACCGCATTCCCTCCCTGCACGGCCGACGCGCCACTCAACCCTTAGCTGTGCTGTGCCGTATGTGGGGTTCCGTCTTCACCTAACACTTGAATTCACATATGTACATATATATATAAATATTATATACACCACGCAGGCCAGGCGCTAGGGCCCCATTAGCACGTCGGCCTCTCGACGGACGTCGTCCCAGGTCCCACACGCGCTTCATGGGGTCCGGCCCAAGGCTCCTAGTCCTGTCCGAAGTGGAGCGCCGCGAGCTACCCGTCGAGCGGGCCCCTGCTGCTAGCCCACCTTGCGGCCGGGCTTGACGCCCTTGACCATGCTGTAGGTGATGGCCACGTCCAGCACCTCGGCGGCGCGCGGCGAGGCCTCCGCCAGCTCCACCAGCCACTGCCGCGTGCTGTTGCGTGGCATGCGGGACTGCGGGGGAGGTGGGACGTCGGGGTATGGGCGGGGCCGAGCTCTGTCGAAACGGCACGGCACTCAACGTACGGTGGGATCAGGTGGGCAGGCGCCTGCATGGGGCGACGCGCGCGGCATGCTGGACCGCATACTCCATCCACCGGCGCAGGCGGCGCGGACTGCCAGCGCCGCCCATCCAGCGATGTTAGGCCCACGCCACCCCACCTGCAGCGCGGCCCGCAGCAGCGCCTTGTCGGCCTTGTGATCCCATGGGAAGAACGTGAGGGCGTCGTAGTAGTGCACAAACTGGGGCAGCAGCACGTCGTAGTCGTCGGTGGTGCCGTTGGGCCCTGCGCCAATGCCGCCCGTCCAGCGCTTGATGATGCTGAAGACGGGCACCTTGCAGCCGTGGCCGCGCCGCCCGCAGAACGGCTCATCGCTGCGTTGAGGGGCAGGCATGTTTGGGGGGCCGCCCCTGGTGGCGGAGGGCCGACGCCACAGCTAGCTGGCCAAGGCGCATGCAACTCTTTCTTGGCTGCATTTGTGTTGACTCAAATGCCATGGAACCCAAGGAGGGCTGCTCGGCGATGCGCTCTTGCTTCATCCGGGCCCTTCGCTCACTTCATGGACAGCAGGAAGGCGGTGTCCGGCAGTCGCAGCCCCTCCCGGCTGCCGTTGTTGAGTCCGTCCAGCACCCCTTGGACCTGGTTGGGTGCAGCAGAGGACGTGCATGCGTGGGGCAGAAGCGCAGTACCAACAAATGAGCATGTCCACGTGATAGGATGCGGGGCGGCAGGAGTCTTACTTGATGGACTACGGGGCGAGCCGCGCCGCGCCGCGCCATGCAGCGGCCGCACCCACCGCGTCGCGGCCACCCGCCAGCGCATTCTTGGCTTTGTGCTGCTGCCTATCTAGCTTCCCGCCGTCTGTTGATGCGCTGCAATCCGAGCCCGAGACCTCTAGGTTGGTCGGGTTTGAGACGGCACGGGCGCTGTGGTGGGACCGGGCGACCGGGCGACCGGGCAACCGGCCAAGCAACCCGCTGCAGCCGTGCTCAGCTGCTGACATGCACCGACAGCGTACCCGGTGCTGGCCCTCCTTGTTGCTCATGTATCCGTCCATCAGCGGCATGTCGTACGCCGTGCCGTTCTTGACAAGCACAACTGCCACGTACGGCTGGGGGTCGCGGAGGGGGCGGTGCGAGGGGAACGTGCTTCGAGGCGTCTGGTCATCCATCATCACCTCTGGCATAACGCGATTGCCCAACCCAACATGCGCATGCGCACGCACCCATTTTCCTCGGCCGCGCAGCTTGATGAGCATCTCGTACAGCTGCGCCACCCGGTACCGGCGTTGGGACCAGGGCCGGAAGTCCGGGTCAAGGTTGGCGCTGCGGGGGCACGTACACGTGAAGAGGGATGGGGCGGGAGGGCCGGGCGCACACGCAGGCGCTGCTGAGCCGCCGCAGGTGCACGGTATAGAGCAGGGAAAAGGAGCCGGGGTTCGCGTGTATGCTATGGCGAGACAGCGCACCGGTATAGCGGCTCCATGTCTTCGTCTGTCGTCGCACGCTTGAAACCGGGGGCCGAGTCCACGGTGACGGGGCCCACAAGAGGGTCGGCGGAGGAGGTGACAAGCGCCTGCGTGGGGCGCACCACGTCGATTGTGCTGTAAATTCACCTTGCGGGGCAGGACATCGAATGCCTCGCCTGCCCCTAACCTGTCCTGTCGCCGGCGTCGCGACTGCGGCGATGGCCATGGCGAGGCACCACCATGTCCATGTCAGCAAGGTTGCTGGCGAAGTCCTGCGCCCAGCGCCGCTATGACTTATTTGCTCTGAATCCAGCTGGGAGTGCGAGCACCAGGCCATTGCGTCCAAGTTGTGGCTCTGGAATGCAAGCTGCGATGGTGCGGGCTACGAGGGCACGGCGACCAGCGCTTCTAAGCAAGTGTACAATACAGATAAATAACAGCTGTGTGTACTGTGAGCAAGCGCGGAGCAGTCCATGCCAGCGATCGACCTGTGCGAGTGCAACGACGCAACCCCGACGGCGACGCGACTCGCGACGCGCGACCGGCCCAGCGCGGCGGCCCTTCTGCGGCGCTTACCGCTGCGCTAAGGCTTTGCAATGCTTGAAAGTGAGATGCGGTCGAGGGCTGGCTGTTGCAGTCGCCAACGCCGTGCCGCGCGTGCTGTGCCGCCCAGCCTGCCGCACTTGCCACCCCCCTCAACTCCTCAAGCCACCAGCGCACGCGCCCGATCGCTTAGCACTAACAAACCGAAGATCTTCTATCCTGATCCCCTAGCCTGTTGCCGTGGCCCCGGCCCAGGAGGTCTATCCTCACGAACCCACATTCATCGGCACACGGCAGCGGACAGGTGCAATGCCACGCGTGCCCCACCCCCCAGCACCTGCCCAGGCAGTCCAGCCCCCGGACAGCCCTTGCTACTGCCGCCTCTACGTCTTCTGCGCAGAGGCAGCCGCCTTTCTCTGCTGCTGCACCCCAAACTCCTTCATCGCCTCCAGCAGCCGCCCCAGGGAGAGGCCCTCGCTACCGCCGCCCTCGCTGCCCGGCTCCCTCAGCTGCTCCAGCTTCAGCCCCTTGACGAAGGCCTCCATCTCGCCGCCCTCAAACAGCGCGTTGTACGTGGACACAGCGCGGCGCACGTACAGCACCTGGGAGGGCGGGCAAAAATGAGCCAAGATTGTTACAATACTGGAACTGAAAGCCACGATGCCTGTGTGACCGTGCTGGGGTTGTGGGTCGGGGGAAGGCGCAAGGCACGCTGTCGCATAGTCCCTAGGTCCGGCCCCTCCCTGGACCCCACGCACCTTAGAGCGTGTGGAGAGGTAGGTGTAGGCAAACTGCTGCGCAGCCGCGGCGATGGCCTGGCAGCGGCCTGGGTCCTTCCGCAGCGACTCGATCACCTGCGCCAGTTGGATTGATAAGGGTCGTGATGGTGTGTCACCCGGCACACGCACGGCGCACCCCCTATCCGCTTTGCCAGGCTCCCAGGTCCCAGATCCCCTGCGGACCCCACCTCCAGCAGGTTGTCCTTGGTGAAGGGCACGTAGTGCTTCCACGGCTGCAGCGCCCGATACTGGTACTCGATCCAGCGCGACTCATCCTGCGCCAGGGGAGGCAGGTTGGCACACGCTCCGGCGGCCTCATGCGTGCTGGGCCGCAGCGCAGCCCAGCGCCGGACCCACTCCGCCTCAGCTCATCAGTCGCGTGTGACTCCCCACCTTGAGCACGCAGCTGTCAATAGTTAGCAGCTTGCCGAAGCGGCTACTGGCGGTGGTGCCGTCGGTGGCAATGGTGTAACGCCAGCGTGCGTGGTCCGACATGGACACGGAGCTTGCCTGGGGCGGGTGACGAGAGGTTGCGGCGGCACCAGGTGCGTCAGCGGAGTCGTGAGTCGCTCGCGGTGGCAGACTGTGCGCTGCCACGATTCCTGCGCCCGACCCCGCTCGGCCCCGCTGCCCGGCCGCCCTGCGCTCGGCTTCCTGGGTTTGAAGCCCTCCGGTACCAATCTTGACGAGCACACCCGCCGTGGTCCGTTCCGCTGCGACCTCCCGCTGGGCTGGGCTGGGCCCTTGCCTCTCTTGCACCGCAGGCCGCACGTCGCGCACCCTGCGAGGCTTGTAGCCCTTGATCTCGCAGGCGGTGATGCCGGAGTCCAGCAGCCCCGCGGCGCGCGGCGAGGAGTCCGCCAGCGTGTTGATCCACTGCCGCGTGTTGTTGTACGGCATGCGAGACTGCCGTACGCAAGCGGAGGGAGCACGGGGGAGGGACAGGAAGCCAGACGAGGTGCTCGCAACAAAGAAAGGCGAGAAAGGCGTGTGGCGTCGTTCGGGTCTGATGCCCTGTGCTGGTGGCGCGGCGGCGCAATGACGACGACGAGGCCTGGGCAGCGGTCCCACGCTCTGACCTTGAACGTCCGACACCCACTCCACATTGACAGCCCCGCATGCGCGTTTAGCTAGGCATACGCGCCGCTAGCTTGCCTTGATGGAGGCGCGCAAAATGGCCTTGTCCGTCTTTTTGTCCCAGGGATAGAAGGTAAGGGTGTCGTAGTAGTGGATGAACTGCGGCAACAGGATGTCGTACTCATCGGTGGTGCCGTTGGGCCCCGCGCCGATGCCGCCGTTCCAGCGCTTGATGATGCTGAAGACAGGCACCTTACAGCCGTGGCCGCGCCGCCCGCAGGTGGGGTCGTCGCTGCGTTGGGGCGGGTTGGGGTTGGGTTCGGAAGGCGGCAGGGGGGCATTGGGAGTGCGGAATCGATCCAGGCGCAACCTCCAGCCCCGTTGAGCAGCGCGCCAAGGGCGACGGGCTGAGGCAGGGCATGCGACGGAAGTGTCGGTGCTTTAGCTCTCAGGCATACCTTAGCACAGCTAGCGAGCCTGACGCCTGCAGCTTGCGGCGGTGGCTCCGCCCAGGCCCCCTCCGTGGCCCCCATCAAGCCAGGGTCCCCGCCCGGCCACCCACCGCATGACGAGGAAGAAGGCGGTGTCGGGCAGCCTCACGTCGGAGCTCATGTTGTTGATGTGACCCATCAGGGTCCGGACCTGGGGGCATGAAAGGGGGGGGGCATGGGAGGGATGCAGAGGAGGGCAGGCATGAGAGGGGAGGCAGGGGAGGGGAGGAATGAGAGCGAAGTAAGGCAGGGGAGGGCAGGCATGGGAGGTGGTGTGCGAGGGCACGCACGGGGCTCATTGGCCGCAGCAGGCGCTGGCACTCCGCCGCTCGCCAAGCGACATGCCCCCACCCACGGGACTGCCGCGGGTCGCCCAGGGCACGGAGCGGGGCCCAGGGCCCCACCCGGTGCTGCGCGATGCTGTTGCGTCCGTAGCGGTACTCCAGCGGCATGTCGTACGCCGTACCGTCCTTGATCAACATCACGACCGCGTACGACTGCGAGAGAGGCGAGAATGTGGGGGCACGCGCGGGGGCCCGCAGCGCCCTGGTGAGGGGCTGCTGCCAGGAAGATCCTCCTGCCTGCAGCGGGGTTTATGCGCGGACTGCCCGCAGCCCTTGCCCTTGCACTCACGGCTTTTGCCCTGCCCTCGCGGCTCTTGCCCTGCTCTTGCGCCCGCGCTCACCCCGGATCTGCGCTTCTTGTGGATCATGTCGTGCAGGTGGGCAACCCGGAAGCGGCGGTGCGACCAGGGTCGGAAGTCGGGCTCCAGGTTGGCGCTGCCGCCGCGGGCGAGGGGTGCAAGGGGTACTTCAACACTCCAACCGGTCCAGTGATTGAGTCCCCGGGCTGCCAGTACTGGCGGTTGTCGTGTCGTCGTCCCAGGTACTGTCCATCCTCTGATCTCCCACGAGTAATAGAGTCCACGGGCTGCCAAAAGTCGCGGTGCTCTCAGATACCCATCGCTGATCTTCCACGCTCGTCTTTACGTGAAGGGGTGCGTGGGGGATGGGTGCTAGGGCCCAGCTAGCGAGCACACCTCACATGTATGATGGGGTATGGGTCCTGGTCTGCTTTCGCTATCTGTCAATCCCCTACCTGATGTCCTACCCGCTGTGTGCCGTGGAACCAGCCATGCCCTGCGCCGCTGTCCCGGCACACACGGGTCCGCGCAGACTGCTTGCCCGCCGCCCGCGCCTGCCTGTGTGCCTGACCGCCGCCCGCGCATGGCGGCCCACGCCCTGCTGCTCGAGCCGGCCTCCTGAGGCCTGACACGACGAGCACCGCTCACCGGTACATGGGCTCCATGTCCTCGTCCGTCATCGCTCGCTTGAAGCCGGGGGCCGAGTCCACGGTCCGGGGCCCGTCGGGCGGTGGGGGCGAGGTGGAGGAGGGCGCCTGCTGTGTGAGGTGTGAATGGAGGTCAAGCACGTTTGCCGACCTGCAGCCCCGAGGCTTCGGTGCCTGATGACGTGTGCTCAGACCTGCCCGCGCACCTCCGCTGCTGCCGCGGCGACGGCCATGGCGAGGCACCACCATGTCCATGTCAGTAAGCCCAGCGACGCCCTGCGCCCTACGGCTCTATGACCTTGATGCCGTGAGCATGTGGAGGATGGCGCTGACCATGCCATTGCGTCTAAACTAAAGTTTGTGGCAAGGGATGCGTACGTGCGTGGATGGTCGCCAAGCCTTCTTGCGCGGTCACGGCTACGAGGCGAGCGAGCGAGTTTTGTATATATCATGTGTAAATATGTGCGGTTGGAGACCGCGCAGGCCCCCAACCGAGCTGTGGGCTGTGTTTGCGGCGGAAGCAGCGACGCGACCCGCGACGCACGGACGCGACCCAGCCTCGCGTGAGTGCCCGATTCCTGGAGCACCATACAAAGAGCAGTTATATTTGCATTAACGCATATGTCGCGGTCGCGAGACCCGGCGACGGATGTTGCGGCAACCGCCGTGCCCCGCGTGCTGCGCAGGCAGGGCCGCCCCTGGGGCCGCCCGTGGCCGCGCGTCCGGCGACCAAGGGTGCTGCGCGCTCGTCGGCCGCCAATGCGGCCCACAAAGCGCATAAGCCTGGCCGCTGAACTCGTCAAACTTCATCAACACCGGCATGAGCGGCATGCTATCTATAGGGGATATAATTTGCAACTCCCGCCCGTCTATTCGCCGTGGTTCTCGCCAGCGCAGTTCTAACCAGCCACAGCCCCCAACTCACGTACGGCCGCCCCCCGACCGCTGAGGCTTCCACACAACGTTCCATCGGGTGCGCCAAGCCTACCGCGTCATACGTGTCGCGAAGAAGCGGCCACTATATAATACCCTAGAACGGCAAATTTGGGGGAGCGCGCGTGGATGGAGCGCGAGAGGCAGGCCAGCAGCCATGGTAGAGGGTGGTGCGGCCCGCTGCAACGGCTACGCACGCACGCACCTTGTGCGCCTGCGTGCTTCAGCAGCAGCAGGCCTTCCAGGTATTCCAGGCGGCGCGCCGCCTCGCTCCCCGTGCGCCTGACGTGACCTTGCACCTGACCGACCTTGCAGCAGCAGCGTCCGCAGCTAGCGTGGATGGCCGCCGATGATCCTCATGCATGGCCGGCAGGCGCCGGCAGCACTCCTGCCTGGGGTCCGTCAGTGTCCTTCGGCTGCTTGATATATACCTGCCTACCATCACCCGGTGGCCCATCAATCGTGCGTGGATGGGCTGGCTGGGCCCATGCCAGCTAGCTATCTGCCCAGGTTCAGGGCAGCCAGCCATGCACCAGCCCACGCACACGGGGCCGCCGTCGAGGCCGCTACGCTAGCTAGCTGGAGCGACATCAAAGCGATGTACGTAAAAAAAAGAAGGACGAAGTCAATGACGTGTGGGGCCGTGCGCAGGCTGGGGGCGCAGCGAAGGAGCGGGGTGGGCGGGGCGGGCGGGCTGGCGGGTTAACCCGGCCATTCCGCCGCTTCTGGTACGAGAACGTTCTCGTACCAGAAGCGGCGGAATGGCCGGCTGCTCATTATAAGCTCAGCGGTACGTAGGAGCGTGTCCATATAGCACATAACCTACGGTCCCCATGCACTCACTTGACGCTTTCATCCAGGCTGGTGGGCGTGCGGGGTCGCGTGCAGCAGGGTGCGTACGCGCGCGGTGGCGGGCACTGTGCACGCCGCTGTATATACCCGCCCCGAACTCCTGCACTGTTCTGATGCCTACTCCATCATCAGCTGTGCGCGCGGCTGCTGCGGCTGCTGCGGCTGCTGCGGCTGCTGCGGCCGCTAGTTACTTGCGCGCCTTCGTGCACTGCGCTCCTTGATTGGACTGCATACCCAGACCAGCTGACGCTGCCGGAACGCACGACGACGAAGTCTGCTGTGTGCCAATGCGGCCTCTGCGCTGCGAGCTGCTGCTGCTACGGCCTACATCGATGTATCAGGTAATAATCCGCCTCGCTGCTGGGCCCGCCGTCGTCCTGGGCCCCGGCCGCCGGCTGCTGCAGCCCGCCTGCTGCAGCCCGCCTGCATGCCCGCCTGCTGGTGTCCGACCGAGCCTGCTGGAAGCCCGCCGCCAGGACGGCGTACCAGCAGGTATCTGGCGTTGGATGGGTCCGCCTCCTCGTCTAAATGACCCTATGGCAGGCCCCCCGTGGACGACAACAGATAGACCAATCTCACAATATAATAACAATTCACGTCAGACAAGGTGGACCCATCCTGACTGGGGAGAAGGGCGTCACCCCCGCCCCCCGTCCTTGGGCTGGGCCTGCAGGCCGCTCCACCAAATGGGCTACTTTAGTAATAGGCGTTGAAGCGCAGGCGCCCTACCACCCCATCGACTCGCCATGCGTCATAATATAGTACCGGCACTCGTCTGGGGCGCGCGCGGCCGCTGGCCCCTTCACGCACCTGTTCGTTTCATGGCCGGGGCACGCCTGAATGCGAAAAGTATGGCGGGGCCCCCGGCCCCAGGCCTCGCGCTGGCACAAGCCGTCGGCCACTTTTGCAAAAGCCGCTGCCCTGCCAGCACCGGCATCGCAGGCTCTTACGTTACACGCGACAAGACAGACACAGGTACGTGAAAGCCTATCAGAAGGCCCACATGGCCATACC
>BDDC01000322.1:672-10986 GCA_001662425.1 Chlamydomonas sphaeroides
GTGTCTGCCTGCCGAGTGGTGTCCGCTGGGGCGAGTGGGGCCAACGGGGATTGGGTCGCGGTAGCGGTCGACCGTCAGGCCAGCGCCCGGGCCTCCACGCCTTGCCTCCAAGCGTGTGCCGCCTTGGCTGTGGCCGCAGGAGCGGTGGCGCAAGTGCAGCCTGGAGGTGCTGGACTGCAGGGTGAGGGGCGGAGGGGGAGGCAGGGGGAGCAGTGAGTGAGGAGGGGGGGAGGGGCCGCACACGCTTGCTCGCCTGCTCGCCTGCAGCGCCCTCCGCCAGCCACGGGCGGCTACGCGCGCCGCGTGCCTGACTCCACCGCCCGCACTCTCGCGCCTCGCCCCTCGCTCCCCCACCCCGGCAGGAGCACCCTGCGGCGCTGCAGTGGTACGACCGCTACCTGTCCTCCGGCGACCCGGCCTACGTGGACGCCGTCAACCCGCGCTTCGCCCCAGGCACCGAGGCGCCGCCGCCCGGCTCCGCCCCCTGCGCCCCCGCCCCCGCGCCTGCTGCCTCGCTCCCGCCCCGGCCCGCCATGCTGTACGAGAGCACGGTGGCGCTGCACACGGGGCGCACGCACCAGATCCGGGCGCAGCTGGCGGCGGTGGGCTGCCCGCTGGTGGGTGACGCCATGTACGCGCCGCTCAGGTGCGCGGCACTTGGGCGGGACAGGGAGCGAGCGGCAGGGCAGGCGTCCTGCAGGAGGGAGAGGAGACCTTCGAGACCAGACCTGTTCGGCACGCGCTCGCCCGGCGTGCCTGCCTTACCCTTCGCCCGACCCCGCCTGCTCCCCGCCGCCCGACCGCTCTCCCCTGGCTCGTCACCCAGCGGGCTGCTGGTGGGCCCCAGCGGCGTGGTGGGCTGCCCGCAGCTGGTGTCCCTGATCGAGGAGCTGCCGGCGCTGGAGCAGCACGTGGGGCTGCACGCGTGGCGCATGGAGTGGCGGGGGCAGGTGTGGGAGGCGCCGCCCGACTGGGGGGCCTAGGCGCAGGGGCAGCGGGGCTGGCAGCGCGGGCGCTGCTGCGGTGCATCGGCGGGTGGCGGCGGGTGGTCTGTCCTCCTTGCGCGGGGAGCCTGGCGGGCGGTGGGGGGGCGCGTGATGGTGGGGGCTACAGGCGGGTGTAAGTTGACTGCGGGCCTGGACTCCTGGGCCGCCTGCCGCGACAGACATTACAAGGCCGTCGGCTGCGTGGTTCAGCGGGGTGCCAACCAGCCAGCCAGCGGGACCGCCGCCCAGCGAGGCCGGGGCCGCCCCCGCAGCCAGGAGCCCGCACACATCCATCATCGGCCCGCGTCATGCCGCGACCGCCGCCGCCTCGGCCTCAGGGTCCTGCACCGACGGCGGCGTACCGGGCAGGCCACGAGCGCTCAATCGTGCGCATGCATTGGCCGCCGCGGCGGCCGTGGCAGCTGGGCCGCGGCGCTGGCTGCAGCCAGGCGTTGGCAGCAGCCCTGAATCGCCGCCGCAACGAACCCCTGACAAGCCCCTGGGCTGCCGGGTCTCGGCGGTTGTTACTGCAGACACACTGGACTCCCAGTGGTGCTTGCCCAAGAACCCCTATGGGTGGGAGCATGCAGCCCCCCCCGCCCCCCCGCCAGCGCTGCCCCAGCAGCCCACCGCACCACGCAGGGCAGGCTACCTGACCAGACCCTGCAGGACGGGCGGAAGGGCCCCATCACACACGCTCTGGAACCACTAATCACCCACCACACAACCCGACAGACCGAGCGCCCCATCCTTGCACAACAATGCATGAATGCGCACATGAAGAACATCGACGGACGGTGCCGTACTAACCGAGACCCGCGACTCTCCCACACGCAAACCCCATGCAAAGCACGCTCCCACGGGCAGCAGCCGGCCAGCGGTGCCGCCGGTGGCGGCTTGCCCTCCGGGTTCACATGTATCAACCAGCAACCACAAACCGGGGTCACGACCGGATATGCGCCGCTACGGGCACGCTACGGTGCAACAAACACCACAAACACACACCTTCAAGCCTCTCCCACCCCATCCACGGTGCGAGCAGCCTAAGCCCGCGCCCGCTTACGCTCGCCAGGCGCGGTGCGGCCCAGCCGTACGGCAGCTCGGGTGGCACGCCCCGTCCGCGGCGCCCGGGCCGCCCGCAGCCAGGGGTGCAGCCGCCCCCAGCACAGCACGGCCGCTGCCCAGCCCCTGACTCGTGGCACCGCCGCCCTCCTCCTCTCGCGGCAGCTTCACACGAGGCAGGCGGGCTGGTCTTGGTCGCGTGAACGCCGGATACCGTGCTGCCTTACGGCGTACTCGCGCTTGTTGGGGCGCAGTCACGCCGGGCCGCGGCGGGCCACCCGCAGCCAGGGGCCTACAATACGCGGCCGCGGCCCAGCTCCCCACCCTGCATTCGCCGCCGCCACCGTCTCACGGCAGTTCTAGATGAGGCAGGGCGCGGCAGGGCGATGCACGGCCATGGCCATGGCAGGCACCCTCCTCCTCAACGCCCCTCGCTCCTCACGGCAGCTCCAGGTGCTCCCGGCCGCGCCAGTAGTTGCGGCCGTAGTCGTACAACAGCTCTTCCCCCACCGCAATGTCGGTGAGCGCGAAGAACGCCACGCGCCGCTGCGCGCGGAACCAGCGCCGCCCCACGTTGTTGCGGACGCGGCTGTGGTTCATGTGCACGGGGTGGAAGGCTGCGGTGGAGGGCGCCAGGTGCGCGGCATCCACGATGAGGTCCTGGTCGATGGCCATGGCGTAGTCGCCCTGCGAGCGGTAAGGGAGGGGGTGTCACGGCTTGGGAGTGCGAGTTTGGGGTTCAGCGGCGCAGCGACACATCCAAGAGTCGGCGCGGCACTGCAATTGCCTCCCTGGGCAGCCCCTGACTGGGGGCCGGTGGCCTGGGCGTCCGTCCAGGCGGCCAGGAGAGTCATGTGCGCCCTGCCCTGCGCCTTTCCCAGCCCGTTGCCCCGGTGCCCCTTGGCGCTGGCGGCCTCACTGCCTCACAGTCCTCACCGCGCCGCTCGGGTAGCGCTGCGAAAATGCGGCTCCATCCAGCATGTCGCCCGAGTAGTCGGCGATGTGGGTGCCGGCGGGGATGGGCGCCGCCGCGTAGGCCCCGTTGCCGCGCACGTCGCCCGTGGGCCGGACCACCACCGAGCCGGGCGCCAGCGGCGGCCCGACTGAGGGCACCCCGGCGGCCACGTAAAGGCGGCCCTTGTGCCACTCAACCGACAGCCGGTCGCCGAGCATGGCCCGGGCGCAAAGCAGCGCCAGTGCGCCCGACAGCAGCAGCGCGCCAGATAGCGCCGCGGCGCCTGAGGCCGCTTGCCCCAGGGAGGGCAGCTGGGGCTGGGAGGAGAGGGCGGTGTAGGAGACCTCGCCGATGAGACCGAGGGCGCCGGCGACGGCGGCGAGAAGAAGGGGGTCGGGCGAGCGGCGGGGAGGAGCGGCTGCGGCAGCGGCTGCCGCGAGCGGGGTCGGGGGTGCTGCCGCGAGCGTGTCAGGCCGCGACTGCGAAGTTTCTTGTAGGCTGTTATCAGTAGAAGTCGTTGGCGGGTCTGCCAGCGTCGTGCTTGCGGGACGCTGGCTCGCGCTCATGGCCATCCTCGCACGCCCGTCGTCGCGCGCCAGCCCGGGCCCAGCGACGACCGGGCGAACACAGCGAAGGTTGTCGCTACGAGTTGCTGTTAACGCCCGGCTGTCGCGTGCAAGACCGGCCGCCGCGGGTCGCTGCAAACCACATGATTGCATGGTCGCGCGGATAAGGTCGGTCGCAACGTTTTGTATCGAGTAGGCGGTAGTCTGGCTCTCCTCGTATGTGTTATTATGCTGGCTTTGAAGGCGTCTCTTTGCCACCGTTGCCGGTTGTTGGTTGGACTTCCCCTGCCCCAGTCCTTACCCCTGGCCCGTCCGTACCCCGTCCCCTATACGATCAACCCCCTTGCCCCGCCCTCGGCCTCGCCCCGGCGCCCCCCCCCCCCCACCGACATGGCAGTACCGTTGCCCGCTGTCGATTGGGTCTTGCGCTATGCTGGGTCCCGAAGGCCCCCGTGCTGACGGTGCTGGGTCCTTACAAGCGCAAGTACGCGAAGAGTCGGGTGTCACCCTGTTAATTCAACCCCAACAAAAATTACGCGCAGGCATCAGTCCATCCTTAAACCATTCCTGCCCCGCTCAGCCGTACGCCGCATCCTGGATCAGTCACACATGTCCAAGGTACGATTGCCCGCTGATTGCCTGCCTCGTTATTTGGCACCACTGCAGCTTACACAAGCCCTCCTACCTCTGGCGCGCATGCCCCCCGTTGCGAAGGCAGGTGCGCAGGTGGATATGTCGGCCAGGGGGCCTGGTGTCGGCTGCCGCTGCTCCTCCCAGCTCCTCGGTCCTGCCGGGCAGCCCCGCCGCCTGCCATGTCCGCTGCTCTACCGCCACCAGCCGCGGATGCTAAATGCACTTTTAAAGCAGCAGGCAATCGACCGTGCCTTGCCTCAAGCAGGGGGGTTTGAGGTACCTTTCGCTGGCTTCCACACTGGTCTAACAGTAAAAGGCCGGTGTGTAATGGTGGTGGTTGGGGGGGACGCTGGCTCGGGGCATGCACGGGTGCGACGCGTGGCGGGACCGCCGAACAGACATACAACGCAATAACGGATTCCTGAATCTCAGATGGTTACATTACCCTTTTACACACGCTTTTACATGCGACTGTTTTGAAATCGTCGGTCGTCAGCCAGGCCCCCGGCACCCGACAGCAGGTCGCCTGCTGACGTACGATTCTTCTGCCCATGGCCGATGGCCATGCGCATCAGGGTGTGATTGAAAGCCTGGAAGACGCCTTGCGGGTCGTGCCTAGAGATGCCGAGCGCTTGGCTGTTCTTATTGATAAGCCAGGCGAGCTCACCGCAGCTGAGGTCCAGGAGCGCTCGGCAGTCATAAGGAATGTCGCTGCGCACCTGCGCTCTCTTTACGAGCACGGGGACACCGCCGGACGGAGGTGGACCGACCTGCTGGTGCAAACCGGGCGTCGCAGCCGCTCTGCTGCGCATGCTTGTGTACGCGGTGCGCGCACATCTTGTGCACTCTGGCTGTACATGCCGCCGAGCTGGCAGGCAGCTTCACATCGTCATTTCAAGTGAGCTCGGGGCCACGGTAGCTCCCGCCTCTGTAGCGCGCACGGTGGCGCTGGCCGGCAGCGCCGCGGGCCCAGGCCCTGCCAAGGGCCCTGGCCCTCACTCAGCCAGCCGCGCTGCCCGGCCAGGCAAAGCTGCAGCCGGTGGTGCCGCTGGGCCCGGCGACGCTGCCCCGGCGGCGCCAGGTCCCTCCTGCACTGCGCCGGTGGCGCTGCGCGCCGCCGCCGGCGACGCGCTGCTGTCCGCCCCCAGCTGGTGATGTCCGCCACCAAGGGCGCCCTCCTGTCGCTGGGCGACGCCGAGCTCCGCACCAAGCTGATCGCCGAGCTCAGCGGCGGCTGCGTCATCGAGCACATCTCGTGCTGCCTGCTGCTGCTCGTGTCCGCCAGCCCCGACGCGGCCGCGGCCCTGTCCGCCGGCGGCGACGACGCCGACGGCCCCCAACCAACTCGCCGCCGCGGCGCACTGCTTCGTGCGGCTGTTCGCTGAGCTGCAGCTGCTCGTCACCACCTGCTGCACCGACGAGACGGCGGGTATGGGCGGCGAGGGGCTTGACGCGGACCGCGTGCGCGGCCTGCGGTCGGCGCCGTGCTGCCGCCACGCCGCCGTGATGCTGGTCGTCGCAGCGCTGGCGCCGCTGGACGGCGGCTGCGCGCACGGAACGCAGGAGGGCCTGCTGTCGCGGGTACTGGTGCTGGACAGCACGGGCGGCCTGCTGGAGCTGCGTGGCTACAAGGAGGTGCTGCGGCGGCAGGCGGACGAGCTGGGGCGGCAGGCGGACGAGCTGGGGCGGCAGGTGGCAGCGATGGAGGGCCTGCAGGCCCGGCTGCAGGTGGGGCGAAGGTGGCGGCTGGGGAGCAGGTGGAGCCGGGGGCTGGGCGCATCGGGCCTGGCGGAGGGGGTCGGCGGGTGCGGCAGCGGCTGGCCGAGCGGGCGGGGGCTGGCAGCCCGGCGGCGCGGTACGAGCGCGGGGCTGGTGCGCCGGCATTGAGTGCTGCCGCTGTGTCCCCGGGGCGCACCGCATCTGCCGCGCCAGGAGGAGGTCGCGGGCCAGGAGCAGCAGCTGTGGTGGCTGCAGTCCCACGGCCGCGCCCTGGGGCGAGACAAGGAGCTGCGCGCCGCGCGGCAGCGGCCGTCGGTGCTCAAGCTGCAGGCGAGCTGCAGGAGCTGCAGCGTGCGGCGGGAGGGCCGGGAGACCGGCGGCCGGGCCGGGCTGGGCCGGGAGGGCCAGACCGGGCCGCGCCGGGCCGGGCGAGCTGCTGCGGGGGCCTGGGGCCGCTGCTGGCGGCAGGGGAGGCCACGTACCGCCGCTCTCACCGGCATCCCCTCGCCTGACCCTGCTTGGGCCGCTGGGTCGCAGCTCATCCGAGTGCGAGAGGAGCAGCTAGTCGCCTCGCAACGGCAGCAGCACGTGTGTAGCATCAGGCGCTGCCCGACATGAACTTGCAGGTGGACGGGTGCGCCGGGCCCCTTCCCGGCTGGGCCTGTGCCGCGCCTCCATCGCCGCTCCCCACGCAACCACGCGCTCCTGCCCTGCCCCCGTCACCCTGTGCCCGCGGCGCTGCAGCTGCAGCTGCGCCTGGCAGCTGACGCCGACCGCCTGGACCTGGCCTGACCGCCTGCCGCTGGACTCGCTGCGCACCGCGGTGTGGCTGGCGGCTGAGTAGCACCAGCGCCGAAAAGGGACCCTGGCAGACCTCGCCTCGCTGCCGGCGGACGACCGCCTGGGCGTTGCGGAGCGCTGGAAGCGCGAGGCGGCTCCACATGCGGGCGGCGCTGGTGCTGGTGCTGGCGGCGGTGCAGGGCCCTCGTCCTCCGCCGCTGGCGGCGCGGGCGAGGCCACCGCCGCCGCAGCTGGGCCAGAGTACCCCGTGCTTGCGCCGGGGCGCCGTGCGTCGCTGGCTGTGACTCTGCGGCTGTGCGCCTATTCGCTGGCCTGCGTCACGGCCTTGGGCGCCACCAGCGCCGAGCCCTACGGCGAGGATCGCGACTTTGACGGCAGCGGCTTTGGCTGTGGCGCCAGCGGCGAGGACGAGCAGGGCAGCGGAGGCAGGCGGCGTGGCGCCATGGCTGCCCGTGGTGCCGGCCGACCGGCTCAAGCTGGCGCTGACCGAGTGGCACGCAGCCATCACTCCACACGCCCTCGCTTGCGCCTTATAATGCCTCGGTGCATCCTCCCCTGGTACTGTGCTGGTCTCACTCGTGCCATCCCCAACCCCTCGCAGCCCCCGCCGTACTACATGTGGGTCAACCGCCTGTCATTCATGTCGTACTCGTACCGCGCGGTGCTGGGCACGGAGCTGAGCTCCATCACGCTCACCGACCCGGCCACGGGCGCGCAGGTGCCAGGAGTTCAGGTAAGGCGCAGGTCATAGAAATAGAAATACAGGCACAGCAAGCTTGACTCGCCGTGATTGAAGTAGGCGATCAAGAGGGCCGAGGCCCCGACCCTGCGCGTCTTGCTTGTCCCCCGGCGGCGGAGGCTTCACCACCGCTCGGCGGCGGGCGGGATCGCACCTGGCCGCACGCTGCCTTGCTTTCCCGCATCTCGACCCGTCTTGCTCAACACACCCGGGGCGTGCTTTACCGCGTGTGGGGTTCTGTTCTACGTTCAACTTGAAAACACTGATGCTTCACCCTCATGAATACATACGATTTTAATACCCTGTGGTTCCTGGGCGAGCCCACCCGGTCCCCTGCACTTCGCCACATTGGTATCCCCCACCCCCCGGCCCCCCCGCCAGAACATGGGCATGTTCACGGCGGGCACCCCGCTACCGTACGCCGCACGTGTGGGCGTGCTGGCGGCCCAAATGGTCGGCATGGAGGCCATCAAGCTGACCTGCTTCCACGTGTGGGCCAGGTTTGGGCTGATGTGAGGCAGCGAGCAGGGCGTGGCAGCGCCCTGCCGTGCTGGCGCATGCGGGGAACCCGGGGATGTCCGCGGCGCATTTTCATGCCAAGCGACATGGCATCTAACAACGATAAGATTGATCGGCTGGCAAGATGTCTTGCGTTGGCGTTTCAGGTTGTTCACCAAGGGGTTCCGTGGGGTTTCCAGGTGTAAGGACACGCCTTCCAGGCTTACTCAAGCCCTATGGGCTACCCCTGGGGTTTCCCCTCTCTTGGCTTCTGGCCAGGGTTAAGGTCCTGTGCGTGCCCTGGTGGGGTGCCGTACAGGTGGGCCTCGCCTATGGCTCGGCCCTCCCGATTGTATCGGAGTCTCTTGACTCCCCCAAGTCGGGACTAGTACATTACACCAGGAGTAGAAGCCAAGCATGAGCGAGGCGCGCCGGCGGGGAGTTCCACGGCCACTCGTATTTATGTGGAGATTCTATTGATACGTTATGCATGATCGATTAGGTATTGTCTAATTCTGAGGGTGTTCTACAGTTACAGTGATACTTAGCAAGATTTCTGTCGAGTAAGCCGGGACGACTGCACCAAGGCTGCTGCTGCCACAGCGGCAGCCACAGGCCTGGACCGCACCCCCTGGCAGGCGTACATTGGCCTGCTGGGTGTTCATCTTGGGGCCCAGGCGCATTGATAGGGTAATGCAGCAGGGTGCATAGCTCTTACGACTCGAGTCGTCACATTGCCTGTAGGCGATGTATCGCATTTGCACGCTGTGGCCCGCGGGGCAAGGAAACGCGCTTGCGGCGCGTCGCGTCCTTCGATCGAGCCTTCACAGGTTCCATATGTATGCCGCAGACGCATGCCACCTGACCACTCTCTGTACGAGCCTTGCTTGCTGGTGTGCAGATCAGTGTGCGTTGGGTCGGCGCTGCCGTACAGAAGGCATGCACCCATGCAGTTTGCTTGGGAAGATGATGATGCTGTGGGCGGGTACGACACGCCCAGGGCACGCCCGACGCGACCAGCAAGCCCGCCCGTGCCGACATACAGTCCGCGTCATATGGCAGCGACCCTGCCGCAATCCGCTGGCCCGGCTTGCGTTGGCCCCTCCTGTCCCTACAGGACAGGGACGAGACCCCACATGTACCAGGTTCGTCCATTTCGTCCCTTGCACACCCTGCGCCTACAACTGGACGCTATCTAGCAGACTGGCCGGCTCGGACAACTCCGGGTAGCGAGAGACGCGGCCCAGCAGGGTGCAAGGATCCGCCAACGCAGTGCAGCACTTTTCACATCGCACGCTCTGTTGTGCAGCGGCGGGTGTCGCAATGAACGTGCGCCTGCAGTGCCAGCCACCCACGGCACCACACACATACATGTGCGCCGCCTCGACTGCCCAGCGCCCCAGCAGGCGTGCCTGCTTGCTGCCTACGTTGCCACGTCCGAGCTGGCGGGCGCCGCTGGCGGCAGGGCGTCGAGCCCCAAGCCCCCACGCCGCCACGCAAACAAGACACCCATCCACGGCCGACATCCACAGCCGCACACTGCGCCGCGCCCAACCACCTGCGCCCTACACGTGCATGCATGCACGCGTGCCCGAGTCGGCCAGACCCTGCCCACGCCTTTCGGAGCTCATTCCAGCGCCCACCGCCAGTGTGCGCCCACCCTTGCTATCAACCTGAACTACCGGCACGTACACCCCTGCGCCAGCCCTGGAGGCTGGTGCCCCCTGCGCCAGCCATGAGAAGCAATGCAGCCACGCCCTCCGGCCCCACGGCCTGGACGGCAGCTGCCCCAGCTAGCGGCGAGTACCGCAGCCGTGCGCCTCCGACCACCAGGCGCTGCCTACTCCACGCTCTGCCCTTGCCGAGCGAGCACGCGCAACAGTAGCGCACATGAGCTTACAACTAACACGCCAAGTAGTACATGTAGCACAGCGCCCCTCGTCGTCCTGGAAACGCTATCCCGTCCTGGTCGGTACTCATACATGCAGCCAGATCTTTCATAGACGGCCAGCCTCTAGGACCCTGCAGCCGATGTCATCAAGCCCCGAATACCAGGCTAGGGCTACCCCACATACCCGCCATGCATCCGAGCCCCGTGTCTGGCGACGCGCTGCCCATGTAGCTCCCACCGACGCCCCATCTTAACGCGTCCAAGCATGCGGCGCTCCGATCATGCTTCCTGACCAAGGACGGCACACAGTACACAAACTAAACATGTGCACAAGCACGCGCGCACGCTTGGTCCCTTGCGACGGACATGTGCGCTAGCCCTTGTAGCGCCCTCACCCCGCCTACGCCACCGCCGGCCTGCTGCTGCCCGGCCCCGGCCCCGCGCCCGCCGCCAGCCGCGGGCAC